>OZ024725.1:63293231-63543072 GCA_964016875.1 Fallopia convolvulus
CCTCATCTCCCCATTTCAAACCAAATATTCTCCATACCTTCAAAATGGAAATGAGCCTCCAAGAAAATCCCCAAACAAGCTGGTGGTTCAACAAACCCACCCAAACCCAAACCCACCACCAAAACGACACCGCTTCACCCGACGTCGACGACGGCTGCGAATTCCGCCACGTGTCCCCGTACGACAGGGAGCCGATGTTCGAGAAGCCGCTGACGCCGAGCGACGTCGGGAAGCTGAACCGCCTCGTGATCCCGAAGCAGCACGCCGAGAAGCACTTCCCCCTCGGCGGCGGCGCCGGCGACGCGCTGCTCGGCTTCGAGGACGAGGCTGGCAAGTGCTGGCGCTTCCGCTACTCTTACTGGAACAGCAGCCAAAGCTACGTGTTGACCAAGGGCTGGAGCCGCTACGTCAAGGAGAAGCGCCTCGACGCGGGCGACGTCGTGTGCTTCCAGCGGCACCGCGCCCAGCCCGAGCGCGTCTTCATCGCTTGGCGCCGAAGGGGCGCGCCTATGGGAACAGCGGCGCTGTGTTATAATGCGCAGCAGGGGTATTATCAGGCGCAGGATAGTGGTCTACGTGCATCTGCAGGTATGTAGATAAACTAAACAATTTTTTTGTTTCTTTTACGTGGTTTGCACGCGTGTAGAGTGCGCGTGGGATTGGGGTGTATCTCCTTTGTGGTCTCCCGGTTATTTGGGAAAGATGACAAAATGTGGGGCGGCAGCCTGCAACTCGTATTCAAGACTGCCCCACTTTCCAACGTCGCGTGATTTCACGCTCCTTTTCAAAGTCCATAGCTACTTTTTTTAGGGATTTTTATTATATTAAAATTTGGTAAAATTAAGTTAATTGCGAATCTTAGTTATTGTTAGATATTGCTAAAAGTGGTTTACCTTTTTTAGTTTGCATCGAAGAGATTCATGAGATTTCTTTTTGTTATGTAAAGCGGCGGCGCGTGAAGGGCAGGAGGTGGCGGTTGCGGCGGCGGAGGGCTCCAACAGCCGGAGACATGTACGGCTGTTCGGGGTGAACTTGGAGTGCCAGCGTGACAACAATCCTTCATCCCAAACGACGTCGTCTGAGAGCTCCTTGTTGTCAGTCCAACCGCAACAGATGGGATACGGATATTACTTTGACTATAGTAGTACTCATCAACCTCCCGCAGCTCATTCTTATCACTTGGTAACGTATTATATTTCGCTACTTTCTACTATTTGTTTATTTTGTTCCATGCTTTAATTCATTGTACCTAGTGTAGTCATGTTATAAAATACGCAAGCTATAGTTAGGGTTTGTTTGTTTCTATACCTATGGTATAGGGAATGGGGTTTAGGAATGGGTCAAACCCATATTTATGTTTGTTTTAACTAAGGAATGGGAATGAGTGATTCTTATACCAAGAAAATACACTAGAATTTATACCCATCTCAAACTTAAGGTATGAGTGATTCCTATCCCAACTCGATACCTCATTCCAACCCGATTCCGAGTATAGAAACAAACGAATCCTTAAATAATTACCTCTTACAAAATTTGTAACAGCAAACTTCTCTAAGATGAACTTAATCTGTGTTAACCTCATTCTTCCAAACTAACAATTTGAGGCTGACCCATTATTGATTATAAGCTTAATTAAACTTCTTATATATTGCAATTGTATATAAAATTGTTAAATATGTATGGTGGGTGCATATAATGAACACAAATGACCAACCCATGTGAATGAAACAGGAAATGAACTTTCCACAAGGTGTCAACCAGATGGGAAATGGCTTGATTTGAGATTTGTGGGTGTCACATCCATCCATGGCCACCCACTTGTAAAGCTTTGAATGACTTGAAGAGGGCCCTGAATAATTATTATTATTTGCAAAAAACCATTCCTCTATCTCTCCTCTATCTCTCTATATATGCTACTGTATTGGAGCAGAAAATCCCTGAATTTCAGGAATTTTTTCTTCTCTTTTGGAAAAAAGATATTCAGAAACTGGAGAGATTGAAAGCCAAAAGGAATGGAGATGAAAAGACAGCACAAGGAAAAGGAAGAACAGGCCCAAGTGCAATGGATGGATTCAAGTACAATTGCAAAATTGTACAAGTTAGGTCCAATGCAACCAAGCTTTGTGATTTCCTTTTCTTTTCATCTTTTGCTAGTTTTAATCCTGAATTAAGCTACTACTTTAATTGCCTGCAGAGAGGCTAATTAACAAGCAGTTTTATATATATGCTTGCTTTTGATTGTACTAGTTTGTAAATGTAAATTATGTAAGATGACTTTATTTTTTAGTGATGAATGGGAGAATCATTTTCTAGTCTTCTACTTGTCATTGTCTTTCATGTAAGTTTAAACCACACCTAAAGAAACAAAAGAACTATAAAAGTGACCAGCTCACCCTCAATTATATGCACATGGAAGATGATTATCTTTGCATTAGTTTACTTAACATGTGAATCACATTTTTATCACAAAATTTTCTCTACACAAAGAGACACCAAGCTATAAACAGCCAAAGCAAACAATAATTAATTATCAAATAGCAAATCCAAATGTACAGTTCAGAATGCATACTAACTCTCTGTGATTAGGAGGGCCCATTAGAGATTATGACAAATGCATTGACTTTGGGGATTAATTTCTAGGGTCATTCTTGCTTTTTTTTTTTTTGTTTCGTATGAAATGATTCGATATCGAATATACCATACAAATCTGTTAAATTGAGAGATTATTGGCAGTCGAACAAACCGACATATCTATTTTAATTTGAGAGGCTAATATAATAGATAATCGGACAAACCAACATAAGAAATAAGGGTCCGTTTGGTATCTATATCAAGGTATCAGATATAGATATAAATATGACTGATATCCATATTTTGTGTTTGGTATCATGAGATATCGATATCATAGTGATATCAAGAGTGTTATTTTGATAACTCTCAAAAAATTAGTATATCAAAAATACCACTTCATAAGGGTATTCATATTCGATATTTTGATATTATCCATACCCATATCTTAATATTCATACCGATACCGATATCCGATATGTCATATTCTTGATATCAATACCAAACGATGCCTAAATGTAACAAAAACAAGAAGGGTCATTCTTGTTGAATGGCCCTTTCATTATGTATGACCTTAAGTACAAGAAAGAGCTTTCTTCTGTACAAAATGGGACTTTTTACTGTGATAAAACTGCATCATACCCACCAAAAAATGCCTCTTCCCAAGTAGTAAACAGTAAAAAAGGATGATGAATGTGGGACTTACTCACTTACCTACTTTGCTGTTTTTCTCTCTTTTCCCCCTTTCTGATGAAGTGATCAGGTCTTTTTTTACCGTCTGCCTCAAATCTCACCTAGTCACCTCCATAGCTCTTTTCAAAGAAGATGTAGGTAAAGAATTTTAAAGAGAGTATGAGGTCTTGTCCTAGGCAAATCATACCAGGAAGAAAGAATGATATTTCCTACCTATTTACACCTAAACAGTACAAGGATAAGTAAACAAAGAGGGTAAAAGATACAAAGAAGAGGAGAAGAAAGTGGTACCTGGTGGCTTCTTTCTTTTTAATTTTTGTGAACAAGGATCCATCAATAATTTGTGGGTAGAGGTAGTAGGATCTGAGTCACTGTTGAAGAGGAATCTCAATACAAGTATATATCATGTGGCATGACAAGACTTTGGGGGGTAAAATTAGGAGGCCACAAAAGGGAGTGGCAGGAGTAGAAGGGAAAATGCATTAATGAAATAAAGAAAGGAAGACCCACTAACATATATTCATCACCTTTTCAAAGTATAGCCCACAAAATTGTTTCATTTAGCCACTCATCACTTGCTCTCAATCAAGCTTGTGAATTTTTTAGTAGGAAAGAATTAGGCTGACTTGAGGTTAAACTAGCGCATCTTTGTTGATGAGGATTCAGAGTTCTGAATGAGTCTGAATCTATGGAAAGCTATTGAAGTGACGTAGTCTGTAAATTAAATCTGCAACTTTGTTACAGTCACGGGCACATGTACAAATCTGACTACCTAAAAAGACTGTAGGAGAACAAAAGTATGTGAGATCATCATTTCTATTTTCCAAGGGCAGGATTTACTACCTTTTAGGGCATTTATCACTATTAGATTGTCTCCTTCAATTATAATTTTGGACATATACGTTTCTTTTTCTCGCTTCACAAACGCCTTCGTGATTGTAACAAAATATTATCACTATTAGCCTATTAGGTTTGTGAACTATTATGAATTCCTGATTTTCATCCAAAGGATGTTCTAGATTGAATCTCAAACAAAATATGAATTCAACCTTATTTTTACCTAATTAAGAAAAAAGATGAGTACTTTTTTGATATGCTTTTCTCAAGCACTATGTTTAGGTAAATATGTTGTGTTTTTACGCACTCTACTTTGGTTCTTCTAAATTTTATGATCACTTGTTTATTTCTCTTTTAGTTATTTATTTGTTTGTGTTTTTATAGGTAATTTTTTTTGTCAGACTATCGATCTACTAAACATGTTTAATATATCAAAACACTTTATTAAAAACAAGATGGGTGCTTTCCTTTTTTTGCTTTCAACATTAATATGTTAGTTTTATCTAGTCAATCGGCTATAGATAACTTTATAGTAGTAGCATAAAATTTCCGTTTCAATTTTTATGGGCAGATTACTAGGACAAAAATAGAAAGAAAGATAGAATCTTCAATCACTAATTCACTATTATTTTTTTGGTAGAAACTAATTCACTTATTTGAGTGCGTTTTGTCTAGATTTTGGGTGCATGTACTAACTCATAAACCAGATTGTCTATCAATTTACAAGTGATATGTAGACAATTAAATATCAAAGTGCCATTGACAACCACTATTTTTACATAGGGAAATCACATTTAATCCCACAAATTGAAAATGGGATTTCTACACCAAGATCTTTCAAAGTCAATAACATGGGATCCTAACCAAGATCTTCTAGAATTAGATGACTCATTTTCTTGGCCCTAATTATTAATTCCACCATAATATTTTCATTTTGTGATCTGTTCTTGTGATCATTTAGTTGAACATTTGTACCAATGTTAACCAACTTGCTACACAAAGATGAACTATGAGAGGCCTCCTACTATTTGAAAGACGTGTGCCCTTGCCTCTTGAGACCTATTGAATTATTATTGGTCATATATTGGATTAGATAGGAGCACATTTTGGTCCAAAAAGGGTATAGAATTTTAAGGTTCATTTTTGTGGAAAAGAATTTTTAAGGATTAGAGGCAAGTAAAGTGAAGAATTTGTTTTTTTATATCTTTTTCGACCAAAAAAAAAGAATTTGATTTACATATCTTTTATGGATCGGTTGTATTTTGTAGATTGGGCCGAACTATTTTGGACCAAAACGTCTACTTGGGCTTTCAAATCCATCCTTGGGTTTAGAACATTCTTTCATTTCGTTGAACAATTCAATCGGAAGCTTTGAATAAGGTAGGTCAGCATTCTATGACTATCCATGCAATAACAAACATGTAGAATTAATTAATACTTTAGCAGGCTAGGGCATGCAAATATGCAAACAACTTTTGTTAGCTTATGTCCAAATTAAACAAGGGTCCCATACTAATTGGATTCTGCGGGAAGACTTGTTTTGAAAAAGGGTACGTGACCCATTCAGCTTTATATATAATATATTCCGTCATGATCGATTTCATATTTGTCTTTAGAAACTCCGATCCATAGTCCATAGGGAGATTTCAAAATTAAAGTAACTTTGAATTAGTCACACGATAATTTTGCCCTATAAATTCCACACGGGTACGAATATACTAAGGGCGTTTGTTTTTTTATGTCTTTATAAGGACATACAAGAACAGTTTAGCTAGTTATACCTTCATTGCATCTAGGACCGGGTTTTGTACAACCCTAGTCTGTTTACTATAAGATAAAGTTGAATCATATATAGTTTGTACAAGAGAAAAATGTAGTGGCATATATTGTTTTATTGAAGTACTTTCGTCTGTTTTTGTTGGTTCCTTGTAAATTCAATGAATTTCCTGCAGGCAGCTAGCTACAACAACAAAAAATCCAATAATTAGCCGTTGAATGATAGTTCTGACTACATCATTATATCTCACGGCATTTGAAATGGGAAATTAAACGGGGTGAATATTTAAGGGTGTTGTTTCGAAAGAGATATTGAAAAGAAAACACATAGATAAATTTAAGTATATACTCCAATATTTATGGAAGACTTGAAATGAGACTTGGAAAGTAAAACCTTTTCAATGTTAGAGAATCTTTACTTATTTTGTATAGACAATAGGAAAGTGGCAACTGGCAAATTAACGTACACACACAACCTAGCTAGCAAGATTTGGACGGGTGCATGCATCATATGTAAAGCCTGAAAAACTGCCTAATTTTTGTTTGTCAACAATGAAGTCATTGTAGATGAGCTAGATGGAGTAGTACATAAAACTCAGTTTGTCCATTAAAACTTTTTAATATTCATAACAAAAAAAAATGTATATAAAGCATAGATGATCAACCTAACATTCTCCCTTGGATGGTTAGCGCGTATCAATGTACGTATAATATAGACTTGTCTCACTGAAGTACGTATTAATACATGATCGATCATCTTTATGTGTATCAAATGCGCTCTCGTATATCCAATAGAACATCCATTAATGTACGTTGGATTTTGGAGTTTCAAAACCCTAGAGTAAATTATTTTGCACACTGGATATATATGTTACTATAAATTCTTAATGTTCAATAAATTTCCTACAGTTCAAATTCATGCTGCAATACAATATTGTGGAGCTGAGAGATGCCTGCAATCCATGGAGAGTGAAACAATTCCATTTCAACTTGCATGAATATTCATGGAAGTTGAAATGGAATAATTTTGATCAATGTAAAAAACATATTCGAACACAGTACGTAGCACATTCATTAATATATACTCATTTAATACATTGTAAATTTATACAAATTAAACCAAGAGATCACTTTAAATTTTCTTTGACACTAAATTAAGTAAATTACCGCCGGACGCATTGTTAGTTTAGCATATCTTAGTCAAATAAAAGAAATCATATATATATATATAGTAGTATATTAATAGAGTTATTTATGACCTAAATTTGGCGGTTGAAAGTCATTAATTAACTTGATTAGATCAAATGACCATCCACTCCGTTGAATTCATGAATTGTTCCCATTCCAACAAAGCTTCATCGCTCATGTTAAACTCCATGTCGGAAACCCCTAGGTTATTGCTACCATCATTGGGAATTGTCTTGCTCATATGTTCTTCGTCGTTGTAAGTGATTTTATCATCGGAAGAGGATGAATTCTCTCTCGAGCTACCAGTCCTGTCTCCCTGAATCGCCAATGGAGGATTTTGTTGACGACATGATGATGATTTTATAGATGGATGTTGATGATCAACCGCCATCGATGATGATGATGATGGTCCTCGTTTAGATGCCCATGATGATGATGATGATGTTGATGATGGTCGTCTATCATATGACCGGATACACTTTGATCGTATGTAGACTCGGCATAGACTGAATTCATGCCTCAACTGCAAAATTAGAGTAATAAATACAATATAAGTACGTACGTAACGTAGGTAGGCTTATCACACATGTGCATGTTGAGTCCATAGATCAATTGGAATGTTAGTTGAAGCTAGATAATGACACAAAGATGTGACTATTATAAGAACCTAGCTTTTTGTAAGAAAGTGCAAAATTTTGTATTTGCTCCCTTTGTACATGCATGCAACTCCTTTGTTCTCATTGAGTCACGTACTATCGTTATAAACTAATTTTTGGTTTGTTATGTTTTGTAATCATGCAAGAATTTGGAATCACCTAACTAAACCTTATCCTATGAATTGAAATTTCAAAATAGTAGAAAACTTTTAAGTCATTATATTTCAAAAGAAATATACGAGAAGTGAAGCATGAACCAAACAGGGTGTAACGTACCACGAGATTGCAATTCGCGTCAACATGATCGACGACTCTATACTCGTTCATCTTCCAATCGGTTTTGGAGCCAGGGGCTCGGCCTTTGTAGAACACCATTGTCCTCTTTTCACCTATGATCCTTCTGTCGGATGAGTAGACACAACAGGGCGAGCCAGTGGCTTTCCAATAGCCATTTGCCGTGAGTCTGTTGGGCCTCCCTCCTCGCGCTTCCTTCTCTTGCCGGGGTATGAAGAAAAACCATTCTTGTAGTTGAGGATCTTGGCGACATTGAGCTCCTGATAGCTCTACAGAATATTTAATCAACACTTAATTAGTTACTTAATACAATTCTCCGGTAAGATATACTGTGGTTTTGTAAGTATGCTAATTAATTGTGACATAGTACACACGAACTATGGTGTCATATTTTAGGAATTGTATTTGACTAATTAATCTCATGAGAGGCAATCTAATAATCTTGCTCCTAAAAGAAGATTGATTAACTTTTTCGGAAGAATATGAATACAACCCTAGCTAGCTTGACCCTAACCTTGAATTTTATCCAGCTAATTAATTACATATTTCAACATACATAGATATAGACCAGGTAGGGTTTTCTAAGAAAATTCGCACTTCTCAGACAAATTATTGCTTATTGAGTATAATTTATTCACTTCATATACAAATTTTATTCACATCAAAGAGAAGTATCATGCATTAGGGGGTCGACCGAAATAGGGTTAATTAATTAATCCAAGGATATATTTAATATGATAGTAAATTAATAACTTTTTAATTGCACATCAATCAAGCAAGAAAGATGTAAAATTCTTGACTCAAAACATATAAATATATAACCCCATATTTGGTGCATATTGCTGATGAACAACACAATTCCAAATGTGTCATTGATCTCAAATTAGACCAATTAAGTTACACAAAGTTAATAGATGTGTAGATAGATATATACTTACTGGGTAGATCCCATGGATTGTAATCATAGATATCAAGAACTGGAATAACATTTTGAAGCTGGTTTTGCCTCCTCCCTTGAAGCTTCTCGCTTAGATAGAATCCGACGAGTTCTTCCTCCGTTGGGTAGAATCGATAACCCGGTGGCATCATCATCATCGTCGTCTGCTTCTCCATTTTCAATCCTTTCTCAAGATCGATCTCGATCGATTAGGTTTTTTACTTGTTTTGAGGTTTTCAGGAGACTTTGGTGTAGTATTATTGAGGTCTTTGGTTTTTCGGTCGAATTATTCTTGTGGTCTTTGATATCACATGGAGATGTTTGGAAGATGGGCTTGGAGTTTATATAGAGTACGTGCTAGCTTTTAACTTATTCAAACGACGTGACTTGTTGATGGAGAAATGTTGAGAGAGGGAGTAGTAATTAATATTACTTTATAAGCTTTTAATTACTAATTGAATGATACTATTGTTAATAAAATGAATAAACTATAATGTTTTTATGTGTTTTAAATTTACCTACGTACTTTTGTCAAGTCAATGTATACACCTATTATATTCGGGTAGTTTGCGTGTTTTTTGGCCAAGTATTTTGTCCTTTTTGCTTTGGTGAATTATTTGTAGCATAGAATGGTGGGTATATAACTTTTCACTTTTGATATTGATCAAAGTTATATGTTTCTAATCTGTGCATTAAATTCACAATATATAGATTAAATTTAATGTAACTTAATTCATTGTACATGCGACGATTTAAAACGGACCCTAGCTAAACCTTAGTTTTAATAAGGCTATACACAATAATAATTTGGTGACAAATAATTTATCATGTACATGCTTACAATTTTAAATTTAGCTTTGTATCAATGCATCATTTTTTTCAATTACTTAGGACTATTGATTTATTATTTTCAATTATAATTCAAAATCCAAGCTTTCCCAATCATTTCAAGCTAAATCAAAATAGAAAGAACTTACTTATCACTTAACTTGTATCATATATACTGTTTTACCAAAATGGAAAAAAAAACGTGTATAGTAATGATAAAGTGGTTTTACAAAAGAATATTTATGTTAGATATTAGTGCTTTTCTGGAATAAAGTTAAAATAATGGCCATCATATTAGGAGGTTTCGTCATTGTTGCATGGAACCTTCCATGCATTTGCCAAGGAATAAGGAAGAAGAATAGTTCAATGTGGCCAAACGCGTAGGAGTACAGTTACTAGCTAGCATTTTCACTGACGTGAACGGTGGTGACCTAGCCAATATATCGATGTGTACTAGACCAGTGACCGGTTTTGGAATTTAGAATGAGTCAAATACGTATGCACGATTGAATCAATGCATCGTTCAATTCGCTTAGTAATAAGTATAGAGTCAAAAGGCATAACATTATCCCTAATTAGGTTATTTTTTTCTACTTATATTGTTTTATTGGTCAAATGAAAGCAAGGGCTTTCCAAACTTTATTGCAAAAGGTAGGATCAAGTAACGTGTTAGTAAGATAGAGGAGTCCCACTTTGACCAACTATTCAAACGAGTAAACCTCTACATCCCTTAGATATTTTTGAATGAAGACTTTATTAATCGAAGAGTATCTTAGTTACAGAGTACAAATTCGAATTTCACTATTACTAGTGATCACCAAACTTTATCAAGACTAACGAATCAACTAACTAGTTCCCAAGCTCTCTAAAACAGTTAATCAAAGAAATCAAACCTCAATCGATCCGTAAATAGTTTCCTTTAGCTCCGGATCACCTTCATCGTCGTCGAGTTCGGACACTCGTCGCCGAATTCTTCTTCTTCCTTGATCTTCAATGGATTACTTCAGGTAGCTCACTCTTGATCACTCACTGATATTTTCATTGTTCACTCGCTCAAGAATACACAAAACCTGGGAATCACTAGCTAGCTACTTATAATAAGTGGTTTTGACAATTGTCCTTCCAAAGGACGCAAAGTCTCTTTTGTCCTTTAATTCTTGAGGCACAAGACTATTTCCCTAATGCCGAGCGTACCCTTATGTGTTGGCTTCTATTAAGGACACTTATGTCCTTCTTAACTAAATCATTCGACAACACATAATAAAAGTCAATTCGGAAAATAAAAGTCACACGATTAAAACACGGGAGACGGAGGACGGAGGTAGCCACCGAATAAGCCAATGTGCAGCTCGGTTAGCGCTCTGTCGCACATACTCCCAGAAATATAAATCAATCATAACTAATGTTATTGATTAAAGCCACCAAATCACCTAAAATCGCCCGGGGAAGATTACCCTGCTTGCAGAGACGAACTGAGGGGTGGGTTGGGGCCTCCCCAACCCACCCTAAAAAAAAATAAAATAGGGATTTTGTAAAATAAAAATAAAAAATAAGATAAATTAGTGGTAAATTAGTTAAATTAGGATAAATTAGCCCACCCAAAAAAACTTGACAAAAATTAGCCTACCCTATTTTTAAATCATGCATCCGTCCCTGCCTGCTTGCATTTGTTAATCAGCACTTGACAATTAGGCTCCACCCGAACGCATTTTAGTTGCAAGTTTCGTGCCATCTACAGACCCCATAACAATATCAATAGCAAGGCCCACGATGAATCTTTCTAGCACCCAAATAAACCACTTCCCCAGTTGAGTTGCGACCCACAATGTCGATTCCACAATAATGTCCTTTTATCGAAGCGTCACGGTTGATTTCACCTAGTCATTGAGAGGCTTCTTCCACCTCACTACACTAGCCTCGTCATTCATCGAATTATCAAGCTTAATCAGTTAAGTTGAGTCCTATTATACTCTTCCAATAATCGAACTCATGCATCACTTATGTACTCTGCGTCCGTGCACACCCCATCAAAATCCTTTGGTTCCTAGCCTTCCATAGTTCCCATAATAGCGTCATCCAAAGACTCTGTTTGTCCATGTCACTGTCCTTCCGATCCTTGTCAGCCCAGTCCAACATTATCGGGGTCCCTCGGCGCAGAACAACAAGATCTAGAATCCTCCTCCACTCTCGCTTAGGAAGAATGCAGTCGCGAATATTGTGCATTGTGTTCTCAACAGCTCCCCAAACCTCACATATATCATTCTCCACAGTTTTCCTCTTATAAAAGTTGGACTTATATTTAGGGACGATTAAACTCGTAAACGCATTATCCGCTATAATGAGGAATTCTTAACCAAAAATAGTTTAAACACGTTAACTTCGTAAATAATGTGAGATTCTCAGATAAAAGTAATAAGCACGCTAATAAGGAAACAAATAAATTGTTATGAACTCGAAATAAAGAAATTAAGTTGTAATCGCTTTGCTGTTTACACAATGAGAACAATCGAACAATGACGAGAACGATTTTTGTAATGAGAACAAAGTAGGATTTGCGAATCAATGGTTAGGAGCTCCAGTCTTGTGTTTCCTTCCTTCCCTTCTGTTTGATATTTTATATTCGATTCTCCCTAGATTATTGTTGCCCTTACTGGCTAGTGATCTCGGAAATCTCGCCCACATGAACATTGAAGAGGAAAAACCGTTACTGGCATATTCTCAGCACGTCGTTCATCTTCGCCTCTTAATGTCTGTGAGTAATGGGCTTCTCCCTCTTGGCTTAGGCCAAAAAATCAAGCGGGCCAAAAAAACTCCCGAAAACCGCTACCCCCCCCCCCCCCCTTAAATTTTTAAGGATTTTGGAAATTGATAGGCGTGAAATGGTCATGCAAATCACGGATATGCAAAAGAGTCCTAACAACCTAAAGATTGTAGTCTTAGGGAAGTAAGGGTCGAATCCGCACGGAGGCTTGTTTTATCTTTTTATGTGGATTTTGTGACAATTAGAATAAAAGGGAGTTTATGAAAGAAACTACTAACTAGCATGCAAAAACAAATAAAGCAATTAAAGTTTGAGTTTTTATCAATTTAGGGAAACACTTAGTCAACCATAGATCCACATTCGAATGACAAGTTGATCATAGATTCACTCAATATCGCATGCACATGGAATTCCAATTTCTTTTCAAATATAATTAATAGCACAACCAGATACTATCAATCCTAACTAATTCAATAATCCTGAAACTATCAAGATTCAATTCAAAAGCAGCATGAAAAATAGGAATATAATTAGGATACAAAATCTAGCATAAAACAACCAGTTTTTATACTAGAATGCAATTTAACTCTCTTCTACAATAGACTAGCACAACCAATTACTAGTACAATGTAGTTTGCTACTATGAAATAGAGAAACTCAACCAATAATTTCTCTAGATCTAGCAATTGAGATTCAATAACAACAACCCTAGAAATTGTTGAATCAATCACATAAACAATTCAAGCAAGAGAGTAAAATAATTCCATGCAATAGATAAAGAGTAGAAATCTCACAACTGAAAGTCAAACGATGCTTCAAACTGTCTGACTAAGCAAAAGGGCTTAGTTCTCCATGAAAGGCTAAAAACTCTGAATGGAAAATATGATAATAATGTTTGAATGAGAGATGCAACTATCTAAAACCTCATTTTCTCTATCATCCACATCATTTTTTACTTTTTCTTTCCTCTTTCTCTTCCTCTTTCTCTATTTCCTCCCACAATAAAGGGTATCCCCTTTCACTTTCTCTCTTCTACTTTAGCATATATATTTACTATATATTTTATATCATTCAATATTTTTTATAAAGTTAATTAATCAAATGAATTGATAATAAATTATATTTACTTAAATAATTTAGATTTAAGATAACATAAACTAATTACTAATAAAAAAATAATCTTAATTAACATTAAGATGACTTCAAACAACATTATAAAGTGCAAAAAATACAAATTAAAAATAGTGTTACACATAAATAATAAAAACATTGTTGACATAGAAATTTAAAATAGTAGTGAAGGAGAGAAAGAAAAGTTATGAGTTTGTGAAAAAATGACCAACAATGTTAGACTCTATTTATGGACAAAAAAAATATATATAAAAATTGATGAATTTATTTTTTTAAAAAAATATTAACATTAATTATTATTTTGTTTGAAAGTTATTTAATAGTAAGTTGAAATAAAATAAATGAAGTTAGTTGAAGGTTAGAATACATATGTCAACTTTTGAGTGGATGAAAGTTCCCCTTTGGGCACAAGGGTCAAGGCATCCATTTCTCTATGGAAGGAGGATTACTTTCATTTCTCTTTGCAATGGGAATCCCCTTTCAATTTTTACAACCAAGAGGATCTCCTCTTTAAAGAGAGAGAGAGTGCAAAGAGGAGGTTGATTCCTTTTGGTTGCACGTACTCTCATAGCACATGCTCCAGGGGTATTATATCGGTGGGTTCTTATATTGTTAATTAATTATCAAGTGCATTTTACTAGCGGTGACCAAAATTGATTCTAAAATAGGTCTTCCGAATGAATGGACTCTAAGCACCGAGTAAATTAACGTATAAAATATGCTCAAGGAGTGAATCATATTGTATGCTTATGGCGATCAATCTGTCACAACAATCCTCAATATTTGAGTACTTTTCACTTAGTGATCTGTCTTTTGATGCTGATTAGTATCGGCATTAATGTAAGGAAGTGGAAGTGGAAGGTTATTATGATAGGAGTTCATATATATGCTCTTAATTGTCCTATCTTTTTGGAAGTTTCTTTTGTGGTTTCACCTGGTACTATGGTAAATGCAAGACAGATTGATGACTTAATTTAACAGGATCTTAATTTGAGTGTTCATATATAGTTTGCCAATGCTTAAATTAAGAGAGAAATCTGTTTGCTAATGCTTGAAGACAAAGCTAAAAAAAGAAGTTGTCTACTCTCAGTACGTGGGAAATTGTTGGATACTGGTACCATGGGAACAGACACTGTTACCATGGGTACAGTACCGATCGTTCCCTTGTGTTTTGATAATGACAAACTCTAAGAGATTTGATGGGTTGTATGTTTCCATAGTAATTTCAGGTAATACAAAAGTATGGAAGCAGGAATGAGTTGACGCTGATGTGAGGGAACAGCGTCTGTGCTTGAGGGAACAACAACGTCTGCGCTTGGATAGATTCTAAATAAGGAAAGCGCGTCCTTTCAACTTTGGAAGATTTGATTCTCGAAGATTTGACAGCTGGAATAGTTGGTTATTAGAAGATAATCTCTAAAGATAAAATCAGAATCATATCTCACCAAATTGGGAGTAGCTTGTGATGCAAGGAAAAGATTTCTAGGTTAAGGAAAGATCTCATGGAATATTATATTACGAATCAGTTTGTAGAAGATATTTTGGTTGGAAAAATATTATTTCGTGGCAAGGAAATAATATTATATCAAATCCAAGTCTCTTCTATAAATAAGAGTTCAGTTTAGGTTTTCAATTGACCGATCTCGACCGATCTCCATTGATATCGAGCAATAGAGCATTCAAGAGCCATTGAAGCTTCGTCAAGGTGTTAAGTAAGTTGTTACTAGGGTTTTTAGGTCTTCTTAGATTATTATCTTTAAGTGCTTAGGCTGAGAAGTTAGGGTTTGATAGATCTAGGGTCTAGAGATTAGACTAGATTATCTTGGAGTCCCTACTTGCCTTTGTAGCTCGTGAAAGAATTAATAATATAAGAGGTCATTTGAAATCCTCTAAGGAGGTAGTGGTTTTACTCGTTCAACTAGTTGGTTGATCGAGGTTTCCACTCTAAGAGGTCGTGTCAAACTGTTACCTGCATAACTGTATTTATTTCCGCTGCCCAGTTCACTGTTCCCGTGGGAACAGTGTCTGTATTACTAACACACTCGTTCCAACAATTAGTATCAGAGCAGGTTTGCTCTAGATAGTGTGTTCATTGCAGGACAACAAGATGAGCTCTAACAATCACTATGATGTTGGTATCAACAACAACAAGCCACCTTTGTTGAAGGATGGAGAATACCAACACTGGAAGATTCTGTTTGCCTACTGGATTCGAAGCAATGATTATCAGGCATGGTGTACCATTGAAGATGGCGACTATGAGATTCCCGCTGCTAAGAAAGAAAGAAAGAAGGATTGGGGACCCACTGAATACCAAGGGATGGAGAAGAACTTCAAGGCAAGAATGTATCTGATGAATGCCCTTGGAAGTGAAGATATGCGGAAGGTTGTTAATGTCAAGGATGCCAAGAGCATGTGGGCTGCAATCGAGCAGATGCATGTAGGAAGCGAGGATCTTCACAAGAGTCATCTTCATGACACCAAACGAGACTTCTTCAACTTCGAAATGAAAGAAGATGAAACCGTCTCAGCCTATCAATCAAGGTTTGAGACACTGGTTAGCCGGCTGGATGCTCTAGGAGTTGATGAAAAAATCATTGACCACGAAGAGAGAGTTCTTAGGGTCATCAATGGACTTCACCCCAAGTATGCCTATACCAGGGGTTTGCTCAAGGAAAATCCCTTAACAAAGGTCTCAACTATGCATGAGGTGTTTGGGAAAATCAAAGACTATGAGAAATATCATGTCAATGCCGAACCTGGCAATACTTCAAGCAAGGGAATAGCTTTAAAGATTGAGAAGGCATATGATAATGTCAAAGCTGAGAAGGAAGAGTATGAAGATGACAATGATGAAGAAACAACCATCATTACTCGAGCCATGCGAAATCTCTACAACAAAGGAAAGGCTCGAGGCAGTCGTGACTGTGGGAACAGTAGAGATAGAGGAGACTTCAAGGATATAACATGTTACAAGTGTCAGGAGAAGGGGCACTATGCAAAGTATTGTTCCCAAGGTAACGATTTTGAAAAAGACAAAAAGGAGGTTTGTGTTGCAGCATGGGACAACGACTCTGAAGATGAACATGAGTCTTGGACAACTTCAAACATGTGTGCCATGACCATCCAAACGAAGACAGTCGACCAAGAGGTAAACCATGAACAATTTCTTGATACTCTTGATTCTAGTAGTAGATCTGATCTTGTTAAACTTCTGAAAAGAATGTATGATGAAAATCTAGGTTTACAAGATGACTTGAATAATGCTGAGGAACAATGTTATAATCTGAAAAAGAAAATGGTTGTTCCCACTGAAGGTGTTACTGTTCCCTGTAAGACTTGTGGTCCCTTGAGAGAAGAAATTGACTCTCTCCGAGAGGTTAACAATTCCCTTAGATCTGATTTACTAGAAGTTGAGATAGAAAGAGATAAACTTTTAAAGGAAAAGGAGAAAAATGAAACGAAGTTTTGTCCCTCTAGACATGGAATAGGTTATGTCTCGGGAGATGATGAGCCTACACCTGATGTTCCCATTCTTCAAATGCTAGAAAATAAGGATAGAGAGATTCAGAGTCTTAGGGATAAGAATACTCATCTAGAACAAAGGCTAAAAACTTTGGAGAGTGGAAACACTGGGAAAAAGGATTGGTACACTGGTCAAATTGCTCATAAAATCTTTATAAAACAATCTTTAGGTAATGAACCCAAAGACTTGAATGTTGACCGTGTTAAGGAGAGAAGGCTTCAAAAACCTCACTCTAAGTATTATCTTGGCATGTACTATCAATTCTGTAGGCAGTGTGGCAAGAAAGGTCATGATCACACTAAGTGTAAGAAGGCCCAAGTCTATCAAAACTATCAAAAAAATCAAGGGAACAAGTCTTACAACCAGAATGGTAACAATAGTCAAAACAAGAAAAGAAATAATCGTCACCACTGGGAAGGGAACAATAACCGGCAGAAACATAACTCATACTCTCCACCTGTTCAAGATAATAGCTTTGTTTCAAGAAGTGTACAGAAAAATCATGAAAATCAAAGTCAAAGCAATGATGTTAATCTAAATGAATACTTTGTTGCTAGTCCTCAGGAACATAAACGTTTTTATCCTAAACGACCCAAAAAGGCAATGCTTGCTTGGGTCGTGAAGCCTTAAATTGCTCTTTTGCAGGATGAAGTGAGGGGGAACGACAAGTGGTATGTAGAGAACTTGTTTCCATACCACGCGACAAGAAACAACAAGAATCTATCCTCACTTCATAAAAAGCACTAGAGGAAGCATTTCCTTTGGTGAAAAATGACTAGGAGCAATTACAAGAACAAGCAAAGCTAAACTATATGATCACATCAAGGTAAGAAAGGTAAGGTTGGTCGATAATCTTGGTTATAATCATATGAATGTTGCATAGATCTGGTCCCAGGGGAACAACAAAAATGTTTTCTCAAGAGAGCGTATTGTGGAGAATAAAAGGATCCAGAGGATAATATTGAGATGATGATGAGACCAATGAACCATTGGATGCTTTCGGCACTTGGAACAATACTACAAACTTTGGATGTAATATGAGTAGTTCCCAGGGAAACAATGATGATATTGTTGATACCACAAAAGTTCTTGACAATGTTCGTGACATTTTAACTGATCCCACTTCAAATCCCGAAGAAGCGCTTGGTGCCATTCCAACAAAGGACTTCGTGACCTATGTTGGAGGGAAACCATGCGTTCGGGGGGAAGAGGCGGGATTAGAGTCAATTGATGTCATGAAAATTCAAGTCAAGAACTAGCAACAAGAAGCAATGAAAACCATCACAATTGAGGGCTATAAGGTGGAATGAAGCATTCAAAGGAAAGAAGATGGAACGACAACTTGTGTCGTTGTTACCAAAGGAACAATCCCAGAAGAAACAATCCAGGTAAGTATTTCTAATCTTATTCCTGATTTCTGTTGTGATTAGCTCTTTGTTCAATAGAATTGCATGCATCCATGAGAGTCTTTAGATGTTTCTATGTTGGGTTGAAAACCAAGTTGATGATATCCTTACCAAAGCATTTGACAGAAAACCCTACGAGCATTTGAGGATGCTCATAGGAACAATACCTTGAACTTGCAAGTCCCGGTCCATTATTTCCTCAATGATTGGCTAAGATGATCAAAACTATATAGGGAACGATGATTTCAGTTGCTTACTTTTCTGATTATGATGTCTTATGGTGATATGCTGGGTGAAGTGCACATCCTTTCATGATTACATGCATGTAATTTCAAAAAAAATGTCATGGAATAGTAGCATAAGCGTAAAAGCACTTCTTTTTAGCCCAAAACGACCAACTTGATCTATGTTATCCCTCATTATAAGCCGATATGATAATTGGTCGTACAGTAGTCCTAAGCCATAGTCCAAGTAAACGTTTCCTATGAGCTTGATTTTTTTTACCCCCCAACGGGACTCAATTACTTGGACTACTAAATGTTCCCTACCATGTTTTGTTTGTTTGGATATGCTATTTTTATCTTCTGAGCCTCTTGCTATCCAAACCAGCCTTTTCACTCCATTCATGATGATGAGGAAGGGAACAATGATTCTCAAAGTTAAAAATAAAAGAGAAAAGGGAATGTGGTTTGAAGGTGGAGTAAAAGAAGTTGAGTGGCTAAGCATGCGCCAAAGAAAAGAAAAGAAAAGAAAAGAAAAATGAAAGAAAAGTGATATTTAAAGATTCTTGGTCAAAGAAGTTAAATGGGATAAGGGAACAATAAGAGAAAAGAGCCAAATGAAGTGGGATATGATTTTGGAGGTGCAAATCAAAGATAGTGAGAATAAGAATCTCTGACTCAAAATCATGAATGGATCCCTCTTTCTCCCTTTAGCCGTCATTTCCTCCACTAAAAGGTTTTCTTTTGATGTTTTTGGTGTTTTGTTTACTGTTCCCGTGAGGCCGTGACCACCTATGATCTTACTTTGCTATGTGTCTGTGATGGTTATGTAATCTTTGCCCAAAATGCTATAATGACAACTTTATGTTGTTGAGTTTAAATTCTGTGCATTGTTCCATTAGTATGGTATTTTGATCATTTGATGATGCCAAAAGGGGGAAGTATGGAAAATTGCAGAGATGCGCTTGTTTACAGGTTCAGAAAACGGTTCTCTAGGGAACGGTTCAAAAGCTGAGGGGGAACAACATCACTTGATTGCTCGTATGGTAAAGTCCTATTAAGGGGGAACATTTTTGTCATCATCAAAAAGGGGGAAATTGTTGGATACTGGTACCATGGGAACAGACACTGTTACCATGGGTACAGTATCGATCGTTTCCTTGTGTTTTGATAATGACAAACTCTAAGAGATTTGATGGGTTGTACGTTTCCATAGTAATTTTAGGTAATACAAAAGTATGGAAGCAAGAATGAGTTGACGCTGATGTGAGGGAACAACGTCTGTGCTTGAGGGAACAGCAACGTCTGCGCTTGGATAGATTCTAAATAAGGAAAGCGCGTTCTTTCAACTTTGGAAGATTTGATTCTCGAAGATTTGACAGCTGGAATAGTTGGTTATTAGAAGATAATCTCTAAAGATAAAATCAGAATCATATCTCACCAAATTGGGAGTAGCTTGTGATGCAAGGAGAAGATTTCTAGGTTAAGGAAAGATCTCATGGAATATTATATTACGAATCAGTTTGTAGAAGATATTTTGGTTGGAAAAATATTATTTCGTGGCAAGGAAATAATATTATATCAAATCCAAGTCTCTTCTATAAATAAGAGTTCAGTTTAGGTTTTCAATTGACCGATCTCGACCGATCTCCATTGATATCGAGCAACAGAGCATTCAAGAGCCATTGAAGCTTCGTCAAGGTGTTAAGTAAGTTGTTACTAGGGTTTTTAGGTCTTCTTAGATTATTATCTTTAAGTGCTTAGGTTGAGAAGTTAGGGTTTGATAGATCTAGGGTCTAGAGATTAGACTAGATTATCTTGGAGTCCCTACTTGCCTTTGTAGCTCGTGAAAGAATTAATAATATAAGAGGTCATTTGAAATCCTCTAAGGAGGTAGTGGTTTTACTCGTTCAACTAGTTGGTTGATCGAGGTTTCCACTCTAAGAGGTCGTGTCAAACTGTTACCTGCATAACTGTATTTATTTCCGCTGCCCAGTTCACTGTTTTCGTGGAAACAGTGTCTGTATTACTAACACACTCGTTCCAACAGAAATGCTCAGATGAAGTTGATCACATATGGTTTTCAATGAAATATATATAATAATTGATATTCACTCAATGATTCGTACGTTAAATATGCATGCCAAAGAGTTGAGGCTCCAGCACTAACGTTAAGTCGATCCATGCAACATGATTGGTCAACGACCATTTTCAACTCTCAAGTACATATATATTTAATTTACACTTGATTTGAGACATAGATCGATAACAAGCTTTCTGGAGTAAATTTATCCCTTTGTGTGGATACATATATAAGCTCGATCTCAAGGCTTGGCTATGGAGGCAGTCAACTAGGTGGAGCAAAATCCTAAATAAGGCTGAAAATTCTCCAATTTAATAGGATCTCGATTTTTAGTCACTATATATAGCAAAACCCTAAATATTCCTACATATACACACATCCATTGAGAATATTTCAATCTCGTATCTAAACTTACTCCTCTCCACTTTCCTGCCTGAGGTATTTTTTTACTCTATCGTTCGCAATTCTTGTTTTCCTAATAAACATGTTTGTATTAATTATTTGTTTGCAAAAATTAACATTATTCTGTGATCATCAACTAAAATTGGCTAATTGTGTTGCATGTTTAACCCTGGTAGAGTTTGATTCAACTTACACTCAATGTGAAATTAATATGTGAAATTATCAATATCGACGTACTTAACGATAGATTTTGTGTTCTTCTTTATCTTGTGTTTTTTTTTTCTTTTATTCGATCTCATCGATCAACGTTATGTTTTCGAGCTATTGCAACCCTCGATCCCTATCTTAATGTAGAATTATTTTGGATGGATAATTAATCTAATTAAGCACTCACATACGTACGTGCAGAGATCCACGTGAGATGGATGAAGATGAAGATGTATGGGTGGAGATCTTCAAGAGATTACCGATGGAAAGCGTTGGCAGATTCCGTTGCGTTTGCAAGAAGTGGAACTCGATCATCTCATCTTCATTCTTCATCAACCTTCACTTTACCTTCAATCTCTCCGCCACACCTTGCAACCTCAAACCCTATCTCTATGTCGGCTTTACACACTGTACTCTCCATCGTCCTCTTGAGGGCGACAAATAACAATTATATTTGCATTTCCCGTTTAACGACGATGTTAAGATTCGCTCCTTTTCTGATGTCATCCATGGCGTAGTATGCATGGCCTACTCCAAAAGCATCAAGATTGACTCCTTTGACTGGACCTTTCTTTGGAACCCCTCAATTCGTAAGTACGTCACTCTCCCCCGCCTTGAATTTGATTATGATCAATTCACGACTATGGGCTTTGGTTACGATGCTAGTAAGGATGATTTTAAGGTAATCACGTTTAGCAATACCTTTAATGTATACTCGGTTAGAGAAGGTCGTTGGAGGCCGCCATTGGCAAGAACCCCGAACAAGTTAATCACTCACATGTTGTCGATGTCCAAGGGCGAATATCGTCATGGTTGTTTTCTAAATGGAACTATTTATTGGCTCGTAAGGAAGAGAGGTTCGAATTCTTATTCCATTGTGATGTTTGATTCTGTGAGTGAAGAGGCTAGAACAATGGACATCCCCAAACAAGGCCCTTGGTCCGAAGGCTACTTTTTGTTTTTCAAGTACGCTGGCATGCTTGCAATCATGGTGATTCCATCCATGTCGTGCATGAAAATGTGGGTGATGGAGGAGGATGGGGTGCCTACGTCATGGAAGAAGATTTATACTCTAAATGTAGACCCGATCAATACTGCTAATTATGAGATTATTATAAACGATCCTTCATTTGAAATTGAGAAGAGAGCTTCTTATGGCCCTAGCAACAAGTGGGTGCAAAACAAACTAATGTATTGTAACTATGTTTACAACAAAAGTATGTTCTTGATGGATCATCCCAAAGCTCAGTCCTACACAAGATTGTCCCGAAGTTTTCGGGGCTCAGAGCAAATTTTTCTGTACATACATGTCTCAACATGGGCTTAGAAAATTTTCCAATACAAGAAGAAGGGAAAGTCATAGTTAAGCGAAACCCTTTCCTATGTGTGGCTAAAATTTGCCTAAACAATGTACTTTGATGCGGCGTGTTTCAACCTAGCTAGCTAGTTGGACTTTTAATAAAGCATATCTTTGATTAGTAAAAGGGAATATAAAAATAAACTGAATGTTTTAATTGATGCATTTAGTTTACGTAAAATGGAAGAGTAAAAGGGAATATAAAAATAAACGGAATGTTTTAATTGATGCATTTAGTTTACGTAAAATGGAAGGTGTAAAATATATAACAACAATTTTTTAAGACAGGGGACTATATTGTCAATTTTTACCTCTTATACTATTAATTCTATACAAACTTATGCTAAATATAAACTAAGTATTGTCGTTCTTTTTGATACTTGCTCTTTTATGTATGAATGGGAACAAAAACTGACTTAGTTCTAGCAAGTGAATATAAGTTTTTTTGGTAGAAGCAAGTGAATATAAGTTTTACAAATAGATGATTTTATCATTGACATTATGGAGCTTCATTTGGCCGAATTAAATTCCTTTTCCACATTCACCGAAAAAAAAACAATAACAAGGGATTTAATTTGACCAAATGAAGTCCATCTTGGAGCTTCTTGAATCTTATTGCTTCTGCCAATGATAATACAAGTTACAATGTAGGAAACCTAGGGACAAACTCAATGAATTACAGGCTTTTTCTTGCTCTCGACTCACCAAACAATTCCAAGATGGAATTCTTCGGATTTTCATACACTTCAACTACATTAACGAAGGAATTCTATGGTTGCCTTGGTTGCGATTTATCATAACCTCACTTATGGCTCTAACCTCACTTCTCCTAATTCGACCAGGTTGCTGTGAGTAGGACTCTGGCACGTTGGTTCATATGTCTGATCTACCAAGTGTTTAAAAATACAAGTATGAACATAAAATGAGTGTATTCTAAAATGCCATTTGGGCTGTCAAGTCCTTTTCTATCTTAAAGGGTTTGAAATTGCGAAGACAAATCTCTATACATCCTCTTTCTTAAAATGCAAGCCAAATTGATGTGTTTGGATGCATACTACATGTAGTATACAACTTGCTTTGTGTACCTTATTGATAAGTGGTGTTTGGACGATGGAGGGCCCAGAATGAACTGGACTATAAGCACTGATTATATACCCACATTTTTCGTCCGGCCCAACACTTTGACCATTTCCATAAACCCTAAAAATCCTACCGCTACATATATACTCACACTCCTACTCTCTGATCAGCCGTATATCTGTTGCTTTCTCAGAGGGTAATCCCAAGCAATCTCCGATTGCAAGATGCAGATTTTCGTGAAAACCCTTACCGGGAAGACCATCACTCTCGAGGTCGAGAGTAGCGACACCATCGACAATGTCAAGGCCAAGATTCAAGACAAAGAAGGTATCTTTTGTTATGTTTCTTCTTCTTGTTCGATCGTTACATTTTCGATAGCCTTCGTCTGATTCTGTATCGTTACATTTTCGAAAGTCTTCGTCTGATTCTGTATTCTGATTTGATCTTGACGTTTGTGCACAGGCATTCCCCCGGACCAGCAGCGTCTGATCTTCGCCGGGAAGCAGCTCGAAGATGGAAGAACCCTAGCTGATTACAATATCCAGAAAGGTACTTAACTTTGCTTGTCGCTCATCAATTTTTTATCTTCGTTTTTGTTTGTACTGATAATCGGTTTCCGGATCTGATTTCCGTTGTCATATCGCAGAATCGACTCTTCACCTTGTTCTGAGGCTTAGAGGAGGAATCATTGAGCCTTCGTTGATGGCTTTGGCTCGTAAATACAATCAAGACAAAACTATTTGCCGCAAGTTAGTCATTCTTCTTATTTTGGTTCGAATTGGGAATGCTTGATTGGATATATTCCTTGTTGATTGGAACAGCACAATGGCTGTTTTTTTATTGTTTAATGGGACTTTAAACTTAACCTCTTGAACAATCAATGCCCAAGAGGATATACAGGCTCCCTAAAAGAAGCTCCATTCTACAACTTTATCAGCTGATTTAATACTAATTGCAGTTGATTTTCATGAATGGTACAAACATGAATTAGCTATAGTTTATTTACTTTCATCCCATTCATGTTATGTCTAGATGCAGTAGCTTGTATGATAGTTATTCATTTAAAGATCATAACTTTTTTCCCTTTCATGTATCTGGTGTTGAATTCTGTCTAAAATGTCAATCATGTGTTAACTGAACGATTTGGGTTTCTGTAGGTGCTATGCTCGTCTGCATCCCAGAGCAGTAAACTGCAGGAAGAAGAAATGTGGACACAGCAACCAGGTATTTTTCATTGATACCATATTTTGAGTAATACTTTAATTATTGAACATAGTGATATACCAGGCTATTCAATATAAAGGAATGTGTTTTAATTGCTTGCTACATTGTACCAAGAGATGAGTTGTTAATACTCCTACCTTTTCTTGACCTGCCATTGTGGCTGTAGCTAAATTAAACCTAGGAGAAGTTTACTGGCCGTTTGTTGTGATTTCAGTCAACAATTCTGCTTACCGAACTTCTTACATTTGATGTTTTGTATCTTATAAGTATTTTCTGATCCACATTGAAATTTGAATATATAAAACATTGTGATAACTTGGCAATTATTTCTAGAAAGAATAAAACACTGTTTTAGTCTTGCTATATGTACCAAGAGAGGAGCTTTGTTAATACTCCTTATTCTCTTGATCTGCCATAGTGGTTGTAGCTAAATAGAACCTGGGAGAAGTTTACTGGCCGTTTGTTGTGAAATGCTGTCAACAATTCTGCTTACCGAACTTCTTATATTTGATGTTTTGTGTCTTATAAATATTTTTTGATCCACATATAATTTTGAATATATAAAACACTGATAATTTGGTAATTATTTCTAGAAAGAATAAAAGACTATGTTATAGACTTGCTATATGTACCAAGAGAGGAGTTTTGTTATTACTCCTCAATTCTCTTGATCTGCCATAGTGGTTGTAGCTAAATAAATCCTTGAAGTTTACTGGCCGTTTGTTGTAAATTCAGTCAACAATTCTGCTTACCGAACTTCTTATATTTGATGCATCTTAAATTATAACTATCCTTTGATCTACAATCTTTATTTGTAAAAGATATATTGGTATTTATCATCTACAAGTATCATGCTTTGGTCTTGCTATATGTACCAAGAGGGTTTTGTTATTACTCCCTAATTCTCTTGAACTGCCATAGTGGTTGTAGCTAGATTAAACTTAGGAGAAGTTTACTGGCCGTTTGTTGTGAAAATTCTGTCAACAATTCTGCTTACCGAACTTCTTATATTTCATGTATTTGTCAATGAATGGTTTATTTAAAGATAATCATGATGAGAAAGGTAGAAGAGGAAATAGCATAATTTGTAGCTGTTTTGTGGAACCTTTCTCTGTACATCAATTAAAGGGCACTTTCCGGGCAATCCTGCTCTATTTATAGTAGCTTTGCGTCTTTTTGCTGCCTACAATTGCAATGTTAGAAGCTCTTGATTGTGTGTTATAGTATTATTCTAGATTCGGTATCGTTGGTAACTGACTGATTGGTTATCTAATTTTGCAGCTGAGGCCCAAGAAGAAGATCAAGTAGATGCAGTTTGACTATGGAACGTGTTATTCGCTTTTTATCTGTTTTCGGATTTGTGATAAAATCTTGACTTTTTCGGGAGATTTTTGTAGCCAGATACATAACTTGTTACATTATCAACTTTTACTCGCTTTTATATGTGGCTTGAAAGAATTATTCATGCGTTAAGATTGAAGTAAATTTCAGTTTTATTTTTCTCATCACAGTGATGGTTGATGTTCGGTTTGGTATTTTCAGGATCTGCATTTCTACATCTTCATCAAATCAGTAAAAGTGACAAAAAAATTAGCATGAACTAAGAACACTAGCTAAGACCACTAAGGTTGACAAAAAAATTAGCATGAACTAAGAACACTAGCTAAGACCACTAAGGTCGATAAGTTTTGTGCATTGCCTGGATTTATAATTTACCTGATGAGTTCTCGACCTTGAGTATATGACTGCATTTTGAATTTCTTCCTCATTCATGATAAATTGCAAGATAAAGGGTCCATTCAACGATGGAGTGCTTAATAATGTTGAAGTTGATACGTAGTTTTATTTTTTTGGTGTATTTAAGTTTCCATAAGTTTTGTTAAACTCCTCCCGAAGCCGATCATGCATATTTTTCGTAGCTACCATAAGTAGGATACAAGCTCTCCGAACAGACTCTATGCAACGAGTAAACGTATACAAGATTCTCAAGGAGTGATTTATATGGCGACCTGTCACAAAAATCACCAATTGTTGAGTACTGTTCACTTAGTGATCTGTCTTTTGATGTTGATCAGTCTCGGCGTGTTTCAATTGTTAGAAAGTGGAAGGTTTTTTAGTTTGTTGATCAATCTCAGCATTGTTAGGAAGTGCAAACATTATGATGGCAAGTGGATTGTGTGCACCAGAATGCCTTCTTTCCTATTATCAGTTTATTACATATTCTATGCAGTTGGATTCTTTAAACAATGTCCTCCGAATAAAAGTTTGGAACCATAATTTGTAGGGCCAGCAAAGCAACAAATATTATGATTGTCTTCACAATTTCAAAAAATTCAGAATTGACCGAGTGTCTAAATAAGTTTATTATTCCACAAAAGCATTAGATCATAAGGGTCATATCATATCATACAACATAAAATCTAATAGTATTATGTTTACTTGGAGAATGCATCTAGAGGACTGAGTCGGAGAAACTCAATGAATTACATAATTTTTTTTCTTGCTCTTGACCTTGAAGAAAAATTCCAAGATGGAATGAATTCTCTCTACTCTTAAGTTTGACACACAAACAATTACAAAAAAGGAAATTTTGCACATTTCCTTCTCACAAATAAGCAGAGACCAAGTTTAATATAACAAGTCCATCTAATTTACTTCAGCCAAGGGAGATCGTGGAAGGAGAGACGGCTTTGTGTGCTTCTCATCAATTGATTCACAGGGATTGTTCTCACGGAACTCCTCCGCAAGAGCGTCCATTGGCATTGCACGAAGCGATTCTATAGTCGCCTTGCTTGGGACGTCTGGCTCCAATCTCACAGGAGTCGTCCCAGTTGGTTCATATTCCTGAAAAGTGTTAACAAATAACAAAGTGAATATGCAATCAAGAATTGATATTTATAGTATTACTTCCAAAAAAAATCCAATTATTTAGTAGATTCTAAACCAAATAAGAAAACAAAGGAAAAAGAATTAGAGAAAGCATAGCACACCAAATATCTTTGCTGGAAGGTCTCTTCTGCCTCCCTCTCAATACATGAAGCTTGACTAGAATGATCTTTCCTGAATCCATCAAGCTCCCCTGATTGAGTTTTGGTAACAGACAAGATTCCAGATACATCTCCTTGTTGCTGGTTTGATAAGTCTGCATGAACAATTCACAAAATCTCAATCAATAATTACCCTATAAATATGTGTGCTTGTTTCGCTTGTATGCAATGTTGGACAAATTCACATAGAAAGAAACAAATGCTTACTCTCCAGGTGTTGCACAATGTCATCACTGTTTTTAACAGCATCTTGCTCTGCTGCCGCTCTTGCAGAATCTATTTCAGCAACATGCTGCTCGTTATTATCCACAGCATTTCTACAAAAGGAACGTGAAATTTCAGATAGCATTAAATTTGCAAAGTGCATCATTTTAAATCGATAAACAAGTAATGTAGTTAGAAATAAAATACTGGATCATGTTAAAAATTGAGGAAAAAAAAACAGCATATGATCTGAGGGCAAGGAAAATATTTATTTGGATTATATAGTATTTAGCAAGAACAAATGCCAGTCTTTTATGACTACCTTACAAGTGATACCATTGATGAGAGATTTCCATCACACATCTCATTCAATGAATGATGTGTCTTCTTCCAATGATTGGTGGCTGTCTCAACATTGCCCACACTGAAAGAAAAGATACGTGTCAATGCAACGTAAAATAAAGTACTATCAAGGATTATTTGTCACATAATCTAAGATAGCATATCCAGTACCAATAAAGAATATCTATCTCACCATTGTTGCATGAGCGATTCCATACGACAGTGTTTTGCAGCAGAGAAAGCAGCACCATCATTAGCATCAGCTTTAGCCTGCTCAGAGAATGCCTGCCATTTCCTTTTTGCGTTTGTTGTGATATCATCCATTAAAGAAACGTGTCCATCCAAAAATGCCTTATCAGCAAGTGTGTCTTCCCTTAGATCAACTAACCTTGAATCCACCTATAACAAGTTCAGAAATTTAGACATTGTTCTTGGTCATTATTCCAATAGCACAATCTCAGAGATTGAACAAGCAGAAGTGCCCACACACCATTTCTTTCTGACGTTGAATATGAATATTCACTAAACTGGTCATTTCAGCAATAAGCTTCTCAGCATCTGACTTGGATTGTTCCTGCAAAGATAGTAAACATTAGATTTTGTTTTCATAAGATTTCTACACTTTTTTTTGGTATTAAGATTGGATGTTTAAATAGGAGAAGGAGCATACCTCGAAAGCCTGCTGAAATTCACAAAAACTATTTAATTTAACCTTCTCCATCTGAGCTGCACGGCCACCAAGCCTTCCTACTTCTTCATTTATCTTCAGCAAATACCCATTAATCGACTCTGAAATATCTGTAATGTGCTCAGCGTTGTCTTGAAACCTCTGACGATTTTAAGATTTTGACATACAAAATAGCAAAACCGTTATGAGTCCTTCAAAAGTAGAAAAACACAAAGTGGAAACTGATATCAAAATCGTCTCAAACCTTTCGCAGTTCTCTTGCAAAAACAGCCATTTCTCCTTGATGGTTTGACAAAGTTGCCTGAAGATCATCATGAATTCTAGTTGCTTCTCCACCCTCTGCCTTAAGAAACTGTTAAGAAAGAAATATTTTGAGGGATCTTAATCAATTAATCTCCCAAGGGAGGCCATTTAATCGCTCAAAACTCAAGATAAAAACAATCAAGTACACAACTACAATTTCTGTAGCATTTGTTCCAGAATTTTGTTCCCACTTACCTCTTCAATGAAATGTACACTTGCAGAAGCTGAAGAAGAGATTTCCTCTAAGCTGGCATCAGAGCTAGCCTTGTGCAATCGCACTACATTTAGCAGAGCATCAATGTGAGAAACATACAACTTCCTCAACCCCGCCATTTTCTTCTTCAAGTCAATCACAGCCTGTGGGTGTTTGATTATGCAAACAACAGAAAGGAAAGACACAGATGATCACTAAAGCAGTACTGAAATTCAAATCAATAGAGCTTAGACAGAGCCTAACACATAAAGTAATAAAAAAACACTTGTTTCTACCTTACTATGCCCATCAACTAGAGTTTGACAAAGTTTATCAACAGACTGCAGGTGTTCATCTTGTCGAGACATAGATGTTGCCACAGTTTTGCAAAGCGAATCAAGTCGCTTTGCAAGCTCTGCCTGGTAATTGTTCGCAGCTAATTTGTTGTCAGCATTCAGTCTGTCTTCCCTATCTGCCATGAAGAAACAGATCCAATTGAAAAATGGTAGGCATACAAATATAACTTGTATAAACTAAATGCAAGGATGAATTGCATACCAATTTTACAGTGCAAAGAGGCATTGTCATGAAGTGCCTTCTCCAACTGTGAACGCAAGCTGCAAGCTGTTTGAGTCAAAGCATCCTCTGTTCCATATCCAAAACTCATAAATTATGGACACTAAAATTCAATTAAAATGCTGCATGGTAGTAAATAAACTTCAGCAAACAAATAATTACCTGCTCTTCTTTGTTCTGATATTATGAAATCCTTTTCTTTGATTTCATACTTGCATCTTTTTAGTTCGTTCTCAGTACCCATTAGAGTTGTTCTTGTAACGTTTAAGTCTTTCTGCAGAATACACAATCTTGTTAATATGGTTTCTGACTCAGCGTTAATACACAATGTAGACATCTTACCTGTGTTGAATCAAGTTTGCTACGTAACTCACAGCATTCTTCAACTTCATCATCATATTTTGAATTTAATTCCTCAAGTTGCTGTATATGTCATGGGGTATAAGCAATTAGCAATGTACAAACTCAACAAGACAAGATCTCACCTATTAGCACAAACATACCTTTTGAAGGCTTTCTATTGTAACTCCCATCTGCTCAATTTGATCCGCCATTGTCTATGCGAAGAAGAACAAGGGTTGATTAATATTACAAGCATTAATAGGAAAAGCAGCAGACTAGCTGCCTAACTAGAAGACAAAGTAAGACTCTAGTTACATGAAAGATGAAAAACATTCATAGCTTGGAAATGTAATTGTTAAACTACTTACAGTGCAGATTAAAGTATGAAACTATGACTCCAAAAACCAAGAACATACAGAATAACATTTAAAATATGACTCTATTTCTTAAGATGCCCCATTTAAAAGATACCTTCTTTTCGTTCTCCTCAGCGATATACCGCTCCTTTGGAATGTAGACACCATTTTTCTCTCTAGCCGCATAAACCTCTGAATTAAGCATCAAGTGAATTTTCTTCTCTAGGAATACAAAATATCATCTTAATAGAGTGCATAAGAGATTAGTTTCTTACCTGCCTTAAGTCTCTCAATCTCACCATAAAGATCTTTGATAAGAGTGGTTTTCATCATCTTTTGGTTGACCTACAAAATTGTTTCTGCTGCATGAGCTTAAAGAAGAGTCGAGTGGAAATATAGTCCAAAAATTATGAAACAGTGAAAAAGGCGTATTCAATGAGAACAGTCAGAAACACCTTATAGGCTATAAACTCGCAAGATTAATCATATCAGCTATTGTCAATGACAGATATTTAATGAACTTTTCTCAACTATGGAAGGAAACAAATAAACAACCATACATATCAACCATGCTTATAGAATAATAATAGTACAGACCATGCATATCAACCATGCTTATAGAATAATAGTACGTCTAAATTCCTATTACCAAAAATAGGTGGGTTGCAAAGCATTTGAAGTGACAATATAGAATGTCAAGTACTTCTAAAGTTACACTGGCATTGGACAAGGAATTGGCAGTTTAGGAGTACATGGTAATATAACATTATATTTGAGCTCAAGCACCATAGATACAAAGTACATATGCAAATACAAACTAAGAGCAGATGTGATGTGAGAGTAAAAAAACATATCCGTTTGTCTAACTTAATAGATTAGAAGTAACCTCGGGCTTATTCCTTATATGCTTGGCCCTGTGAGCATAATCTAGAGTACTCAAAGTCTCCTCCAGACAATGCACAGCTGGTGATACAGTAGCTATAATACAAGTTTTTGTCCGTCCTCCCAAGGAATCACGAAGTAACCTTGTAAGCTTGCTATCCCTATAATATAAGCACCATAGTTTTAGGTTAGTGACATAGTATGGCATTATAACCTTTGGAAACTGAAAAGTAACTTAAAGCACAGACCTGTAAGGAACATGTCCAAGATGCTCCACAAGAGCATTAATGACTCGACCCAATGTAAGTAAACTTTTATTGATCTCTCCTGCTTCTCTAGCACGCCCCTGGATTGGAAAAGAGGAATTTAGTCAAGTACAGTTTCAAACCCTCAAGAATCAACATCCTCCCTGACATATATGGCATATATTCTGAAATGAGAACAAAGTATTTCTAGAAGCAGGAACACCTAAGCTTTGGAAGCAAACTTGAGAGTAAAGATCCAAACCTCCCGAGCTCCAGAACGAGATATGTTTTCTGAACCAGCTAAATCAACCAAGTTTAGCTTCCCACATTTGATGAGCTCTTCGCCTTCTGGTGTTGCCTCTTTAATGTGTATCGTGATGGAAAATAAAGAATGCGATCGGCTGAAAACAAAAACAGCATAAGCTCAAGCATTCTTCTCTTTGGTGTGTTATCAGGTAAACAACAGGCTAGGAATTAAGCAATAACCTCGATTGTTTATTTAGAAGGGTCTCTGCTGTTCTACGCTTTGCTGATCCCCTCTCAAGCAGAGTGAAAATCTCACTTGCATTTGCAACAATCTCCTCCTCTAATCCTCTCACAAGAACCCCACCTTTGCCGTCTTCCATTAAAGGAAGTTGCTTCTTTTGCTTATCTTCAATAACTTTTGAAAGCTCTTCTGGAGCCAACAAATCCGTGATTTCTTCATTATACAGCTCTAAAAAAGTGACCTTCACACTATATTCAGCATTTTGACTCTCGAGTGTGTCAAAAATCTGCTTGATAGCTCTAGGTATAACTCCTGCTCCTCTAGGTAGATCTCCATTTGAACCACCCTGCAATAATATTTTGTCCATTACGTTATCAACCAAATGTTGAATTTGCGTAGAAACTCCAACTCACAGGTCTGCAGCAAATAAAGGATGGGAAAAAATAGGGGCTGTACCTTTGTGCCCTTGCAATCCCCTTCCATAGTATAAGTTTTCCCTGTACCCGTTTGCCCATATGCAAAGATGGTACAATTAAACCCATCCAAAACCTCGCTAACAATGGGAACAATTGCTTGCTCATAGAGATCCTTTTGTCGAGCAGAAGGACCAAAAACCTGCACTTGCAAGTATCTCTATCAGCATCCATCACTGAAACTCGACAACTAATGAAAATGGTCGAGCATGCTAACTGCTAAGTATGGAGAAGACATTGATTGAAAACTATATCGGCAAATTGATGCTTCAATTCCTTCAATTTCGATCTCTCAGTAACTTGTGACTTTATAGAATTCTGGTCTCACTTATTTCAATGATTTAAATTAGGTTTTTGGACTGAAATACCCAAAACAAACAAAAAAAATGTAAATACCTTATCGAACGTGAAAATTCGATCTATGTGCTTGTTAGCAATGTTCTGAGAAACTGCGACCTCCCTTTGGGACTCGTTACAAGTCACCACCTGGGGGGCGTTGGTCCGAAGCTCCTCCGCGCTGAAAGGCCTGCAAAACGTATTCAAACCAAATCCCTCGATCAATAACCCTAATTCATACTATGAAAAAGACAATGAACAAATCAATTCGCAAATTTCTCACAATAGCAAGAGAGATACTAGAAAGGGAAAGTAAACGAAGACGAAGGGAAGAGTAGAATCGAACCTGCAGCGAAGGAGAACTTGGACGTTCACCCCTTTCTCCTTATCTTGGCGACTGGACATTTTTACCAGAAGACAAACACGACTGGATCAAAACCTTCCTAGTTTCCTTTCAAATCGTTGTGTCTCTGTTGGATCTCGATCTCTTCAGATTTCAGTCTTTAGTATTATCTCCCACTCGAAGAGAAGAGCGGGATGTCTGAGATTTCAAACTTTTTCGGTGTGTCCGCTTACGCTCCCTCTTTCTTTTTTATTATCCTTTTTTCAAAATAAAAAAATTAAAAGGTTTGGCGTGTAAGGATCGGTCGGTGGAAAAAGCCCTATAGGAGGATCTAATGGTTGTGGCTTACGGTAGGGTTTTGTTTGTGCCGTTACTCGTCATGGATATATGGAAATTTGAATTATGAAGCCTATCGGGCCAGGAAGGGCAGCAACTTAATCTTATTGGGCTTTTTGAGCCTTAATATCCTTATAGGGCCCAACTATTCCAATTTCGAAGATCCCCGACATGATGATAACATGATTTTTTTTTGAATTATTATAACTTGAAGCTTCAATAATGTAGAAATGTTGATAGGGTAATCAAATCGAGCCGAGCTTTAAATTGTTTGGGCCCGGATCGTTTAAAAATAGGCGAGCTCAAGCTTAGGTTGTGCTTGTTGAGCTCAAGCTCGGCTTGCGAACCACTTATTTAGTTTGTCGCAAGTAAACTAAACGAGCTAACATGTTTACATGTTCTCAAATTCAGTCGAGTAGGCCATTCATTTATGGTTATGGTTTAAAAAACTAAAAAACAAATAAAATATGTGCATAAATAATTATATATATGGGTATCAAATATAGTTTACCAAAAAAATATAATAATGTTATATACATATTTAAGATTGTTCGTTTGCATATAATTGAGTTTGTTCGTGAACATATAATCGAGCTTACTCATAAACAAATGAGCTGAGTTTTCTTGTACTCATGCTTGGTTCATTCATCTTTCGAGCTATTCAGGCTCGATTCGTTTACAAATCGAATCGAACACGAGCATATTTTAACCGAGCCAAATATTGAGCTTTTTATAAACGGCTCGGTTCATTTACATCCCTATAGAAAGACTTTTGTTATTCAAGAAATGCATTATGTATGTGCACTGCATTCTTTGGGGGGGATATGAAGATTTGTAAGGAGGTGGGATATTGTATGCATAAAAGTTTGAAAAATAGAATGATTTTCTCATCCTTAAATTCAATAAATTATAGTTTGATTCATAAGAGCACTCAGAACACTTGACGGCATGTATAGAGAAACTGATATTGGGAGGGTCTCCCCCAAAATGGGGTCACGAAATACCCGATCCGGATGTAAAGTGGTGTCCGACCGATCGAACCAGGCGAGCCAAAAGGCAAGAAAAAAAAAAGACACTTGTGCCTAGAGTTTCTTCGAAATATTAAAAAGAAAAGGCTTGTCTTGTATGTGCCCGTGGAAACATGCGTACACTGTTCTAAATAATTTCAATTTGCTATCAATCTATAGGGAAGCTATGGATTAGAAATAGAACTTCACTTTTTCTGATAACTCAAACAACTTCACTGAGATTTAAATGGAGAAACTATAGAAAAATATTCATTCAGGTTAGATTTTCTACTTCACTTTTGTAGTGATTTGTCTTGGGACAGTTAGTTCACATTTATATTGGTGACTTCCTTTGGTGCAACACACAGTAGCAAGTTCTTGAAACTAACATGTATGTTGCTGCTATTGTTGCAATCCTGCCTCTTCTTTACCACAGTTGATATTCATTCAGGTCATGCTTAGAAGTTAGAAATGTGTTTATTGGCAAATGCCTTGGAAAAATGAGCTCATAATTCCTCATGTTCAAAATCTCCCTCGGACTTTCTAGTGGTGGTTTCTGTATGATGTTTTTTCAACTGTTGTAGAGGAAAGTAGGCCGAAGAAGACACAATGAGTGTATGCACACTAGCATGTTTTCTTGAAATGAATAAATTTGGCATACAACATTGAAGAATACATGGTTTTACAGGCTTTTTGAAGTGAACAAATTTGACATACTACAATGTTGAATACGGCAAAGAAAAGCACCTAAACAAGCAAAGTTAGCTGAACGTGTGGATCATCCATCATATTGTTCAAGTTTATCCATTTGTATGATTGGCAGACTGCACTAGCTTCCTGTTAGCAGCAACAACAACTACTACCCAATATATCCCGCTAAGGGTCCAGATGTATGCACCCTTATCCCAAGCAAGTCGAAAGACCCAGAGCATCATACCCGAAACCTCACTGCATAAGAACTTGAGAAGCTTGAGAGAAGCGATACGCGTCATGACTGAACCTCTAAAATGTTACGCGTGAATCATTCGTCTTCTGCTTTTATTTGCTCAATATCAAAGTCTGCTATGGTTTCTTTGCCCAGTAAAGTAAAAGCAACAGTCGCCTGCATATAAGTCATAAATGCATAATATGTCATATTTCACATAACTTCATGTAGAGAAATATTTGCATACTTGCATACCTTTCCATTTTTCCGATCTATCTTCTTAAGAATTCCTGGGAAATCAGCAAAAGCCCCGGCAACTACTCTTACAGTTGAACCAGCAGTTGGGAGTTTACGCTTTCCCTTTTTTAATGTTGGAGATCGTCTTTTGAGTTTTGATTCTTTAATTGGCTCCACAACATCCGCGGATGCACCTTCCATTTCCAGAAAAGCTTGATCAGCTTTCAGTTGTTCTTCTTTTGCCTGAGTGAACATTACTTCCATGTCTTCCTCTGAAACTGGTCTTGGTTTATTGATTTGTCGCTTCCTACAAATTAAGAACATGTCACAGCGAGATAATGCATTATCAACCAGAAAACAAGTATGATCTTGAACTCCTACGTGTTCCCGACTTTTGATCCAATGAAACCACCAACACCATCAATTTCTCTGATGAAATCATGGATTTCCTTGTTCATCACACATTGTAAGAAAACACATCCGGGAAATATTGGTTTGGCTTTAACTGAGTATGATCCATCCTTCAATTTTCTTTTCTCCTCCACAGCTGGATTATACAACTGAAACCATACAGCTGCCATTGATCAGAAATTGCCTTAAGCACCATCTCGTTTATTAACAGAATCCATACTTCAATATCAGACACAAATCATCAATGATCAAGCATGAAGGTCGGCCATCAGCATTTCTAATTAAGCATTCTTTAAATTATGGACACCTCACTGAGAATGGAACTACAATTACCATGGAAATCAAAGCATAAAAGCAGAAATTTGAGCAAAAATCACCACATCAACAAAACCGAAAGTGTGTGGAATCGGAGATTGCTGACCTTAAATTCAATGTCTGGATAGCTCCGAGCGAGGAGTCGAGCGAGCCTGTCGGCGGTTTCCTGACCGGAGACCCTAGAAACCCTAACGGCCCACCACTGAGGTCCTGACAACGCCAAATTATCAAGATTGAGCTCCTCAGTCCAAGAGGCGTACCTCTTCTTAGGCTTCTTAATCAGCCGTTCTTCAACTCTCTCTCTCCAGTTGATTCCTTCGCTGTTCAGTCTCCTCTCGTTCCTCAGCCGCCTCCTGTCTCTAGCCGAGAGATTCTCTTCCCCTAATTCCCTCTTTACTTCTTCGTCTTCCTTCTCCAAGCAGTTTAATTTAATGGCGCATGAGACCACGACGCCTGGAGGTTTGAATTTGGAGGGAAATGTGACCGTTGGAGCTTGGAGAGAGAGCCCGATTGGGAGGAATTGGTAGTTGCAGGGACTCCTCCATTGTATGAGTCCTTGCCTCATGCTTTATCTTCTCAAAAAAAAAAATTTTTTGTCCTCTTCAGAATTTTGATAAAGTATTGAACTTTCAAGGGATGCTCATTGTACAGAAAAAGATACTGAGAGCTGGATTTCAGAAGGTGGAGTAGAGAACAACCAGACAACTAGAGGGCAAATGGCGGAGATTTTCTGGTGTTCTCACTAACGAAGAAAAGAGGAGATAAGATTGGTTTGTCAAGTGGCGGGCTTCTGATTTAACACAAACGGGTTTTCACGGGCTTTTGCGGGTTTTATGTCGGGCTTCATAGGAACGGCCCACGGCCCAGGCTATAACTGAAAGTCTGAAACAGAAGTTACAGAAGCGGAGAAGCCTATGATGCTCCACTGCTCCAGCCTCCCATGTGAAGAAGACAGTACATCCGGCGTTTGAAGCTTTCAAACTCTGAACCCTAATTCCAATTTCAGAGGAATTCGATCGAATTCTCTAATATTTGATAGCAAACACGCAGAAGAATACTGAGAAAGATGAATGCACGCTGTTTTCATAGGCAATTTTGCATCTCTTCACACAAATCTTTGCGCCCTCCTGTGGCACTTCCATCTCCAATGTATGTCTGTTTTTTGAAACTTGTTCATCAATTCTTATTTGCTCTATTTTGCTCAGAGTTGAAGATTAAGCTTCAAGCTAATTGATAGGGAATCGAATTGCAGGGAAGCTCATTTGTGGTATTTGAATCCGAATGAAGTGAAAAGCTCCTCGCTTTTGAATGATTATATGCAAATTCTTTCTCCTTCTGAGAAGGCAAATGTTCTTAGTTTCGGGGACGATGAGCTAAAGAAAAGGGCCCTCTTAGCTCGTGTTCTGGTTCGCACCACCATTGCTAGATGTGTGTATTTCTCCTTTCTTAGAAACCTCTGTTTGATTGTGGTTTTGTCTAGCTAAGAACTGCAAATTAGGAGTTTTGGAGTGGTAAATGTTGAAACTTGCTATAACAAATAATGGAATTTTCAGGATTTAAATTCTAAGCACTCCTGTCTAAACCATTTTTAAACCTGAACTTTAGTATATTGGGATAATTGTATTGGTTAGTCGGTGTATCAATTCAATAATCCGTTTTGAATTGTTGTTCTAGAGTATGAGGCATACTAAATGGTTTTTGTTGCTAGATCAGATAAACAAAGATGTCTCTCCTAAATCTTTGATCTTCAAGAAGAACTCGTATGGGAAACCTGAGGTCAGCATGCCATTTATTTATTTTTCCTTCTCTCCTTGAGCAATTCACCTGTGGATTGACTATTTCATGGTTGTTCATATACAGATAAATTGGCACAATAAAGGTGAATGGAATCCGCCACCATTACATTTCAACGTATCACACACCTCATCTTTGATTGCCTGTGGCATAACTATGAATTCTGCAGTTAAGTTCTAATGTAGTCCATTGTGCTGGTCTAACCTTTAGCTTGAACTGTTCGGCTATTGACCTGATCATTTTTCCACTGTAGATTGGTATTGATGTCGAAGAAAAGAATCGGAAAATGAAGACTAAGATATTAGCATTTGCTCGGCGTTTCTTATCTCCTCTTGAAATTGATTTGTTAGCTGCTATACCTGACCTTGAAGTTCAACGTCAGGAGTTCTTAAAATTATGGACGTTGAAGGTAGGTGTGTTTTCTCTTAGTGTACTATATAAATACTTTAAAATAATTCTTATCCTTTGCATTTGTTGTGTGAGGAAGAACATACATCCTTTTTCCTTTAGATTGTTTATGAATTTCTTATAATTTAGTCGTATTGTTTGACAATTGCAGGAGGCATATGTCAAAGCATTAGGGAAGGGCTTCTCAGCTTCTCCATTTAAGACCTTCAGCATCCATTTGAAGGCTCTCAGAAAAAGTGATATTGTTTCTCCAGAAGATGATGACTCTAGGGTATGCTGTAGAACTTTTTTAGATTTGCTTGCTTTATATGTGCATTATGCTCTACAACTTCTTAAGTCTGCTGTCATCACCTGTCAGGGCTTTGAAGTAGTCATTGAAGCTATGGATGACAAGCAGAATATCATAAGAAATTGGCAGTTTGCACTCGTAGAGCTTGCTGGATCTCATTATGGTGCTATTTGCTTGGAGAAGGACAAAACTCTACAAGGTACATAACTATCTTATTTGATCACATACTATAATGTTTAATGGTTGCTAAAACTATGAACCTCAAATAATTGCAGGTACAGAAACGCATCCAATATACTTGAAAGCTTGGAAGACTATTCCATTTGTGGAAGATGAATGTGTGACTGGAAATGGTTCTGTTGTTTCAGTTGGTGGTTTCATAAAGCAATTAAGATGACCTCAACATAACTCTTGAACTCGGTTTAAATTTACTGTACTCCTGGTTCTTTTTCACGATTCGGGATGGGATTTGTATCAGAGGAACGCAAGTTCCTGAATAGTCTGACTGTCTGAGATCTAATTTGATGTTGAATGTATGCAGTGGAAGTGTAATTTAGGCCACATTTTTCTTATTTTGACAGTTGTTACTTAGTGTACTTGTTATACATCAAGTCATCAATTATGATTGAAGTTGGAGAAGAAATTGTTGTTGTAATATTTTTATGTCAGTTCTTTCATGAATCTTAAGTTTACTCAACTTTATGGCTCAATGCCAACTAGAAAGGCTTTTGGTGCTCTCAATAGAAATAATAAATGTGTGGATATACATTGTAAATGACAAGCCTACAGGAAAATAGCTTTTAATTTGATTGTTGAAGCATTGTGATATTCAGAAGGCCAACAGATTTTTTAGAAAGAAACAAATCCAACTAATGCAATTGCAGACTATTGTAAGTGAATTGATATAGCAGTCAAATAATTTCTGTCATAAAAAGCGGAAAAAATACAGAGAACATTTAGCAGCCCATGATTTTAGACGTACCCAAATAAGTGACCTATATCTTGTGTTCTGAAATTGAGGAAAACTGTAATCATGTAAGCACCAGTCATGTTTTAGATTACCAGAAAAAAATTCCCAGCCCTTGCTTTTTTTTTCATCCCAAAAAATAACTATTAAAGTAATTAAAAATATATATAATTTATCAACATTGTCATCTCTCTTTCATCAATAAATCTTCTACTCGATTCAGGAAAAACTTTACCAAACCCAAAACAAGTTTAATTAACACCAAAATTTCTTTAAGATGTCAGATAAAAGTTCAAGCTCAAAATTTCCAGCTGCTGATGTTAATGGTGAATTGAACCCAGGAAGCAAGAGAGACTTTGAAACTGACTCTGTCTCTTCTGAAATAGCCAAGGTAAATTGTAAATGCCATAAAGTTCCATCATTCCATATTTCATGCATAAGAGAAGAATAATTTATAATCTTCATATTGTGTATACTTAATAAAAACCCAAAAATAATTTATGATCCTGATTGAGTAATTTTTTTTTAATTTTAAATCTGCTGGTGTAAAGGGCAATACGGATGTTATATTTCCTAAAAATTCAGAGAAGAAAGCATGCTGTGGAAAGGAGAACAAATGTGGTTGCCCAAACAAGGGTTTGATGAATACACTGAAGAAGACTATCATGGTGTCTGGGGTGATCATGGCTCTTGCTGCTGCTGCATTTGTTATCACCAAAAAGGTGCAGGAGGCTCAGAGTCAGAGATCAAAATAAATTTTTTATTTCAATTTTGTACATACATAATGTTTCTCTTTTTTCTTCTTTTATTTTGTTAAATATTTTTTGTGTTCGATTATTGCCTAATTTTGTCAACCACTTCTAAATTTGTTGAGAGGAGTAATAAAAAAAAGTGTATAAGGATTTAAAACAGGCATATGGTTTTTGTTGATGTATTTATTATTCAAGGTTACTAGTTTTTTCAAAGTTATAAGCAAAAACCTAATGAGTATAGGCTGAACACCACTTCCATCCGACCATCCCAATGACATATAGCTTCAAAAATAAACTAAAATTCAAAAGCATTCATAGGCAGCAGAGAGGGTAAGGAACAACCTTCTTTATAGATAAACTAGCTTTGAGTTTAATCTCAGATACTAGATAAAAACTTGACTCTATACATTTATTTCATGTCTAAGACAAAAACTTGACTCTATACCCTATATGACTCCTTAAACAGCTAAGCACCTTCTTGTTTTTCTTTTGACCCAAACTAGAATTCCATTAATATAATCATCAGCCAAAATAATACTAAACCACTGGCCTTTTGAGCAGTCCTTCAATTCAAGATTGAAATTGTCAGGTTCTCTTAAATGCTACTTACTAATATTTGCTTCATTGCATCCTTGATCTGCCCTCCTCCCTATTCAGTGCAAGAAACCAAGAGAAGATCAGCTACTGGACTTTTCACCTAAACTGCTGGGAAGACAGAGAAAGCTACCACCATCCTTCTTTATCTGCATATGACAAGAAAGTTATATGCTTCTAGACTTATGAGGGATAAAAAATAATGTAGAATGATAAGTTCAAACACAATTTAGAAACTTCAAAGAATCCGCAATACGATAGAGCAGAGGTTCCATCCTAATGGCCAGGTTTTACATAAATCACATCATTGGATAGCCTTGGACCAAAAGTGTTTCATGAAAATTTACAGAACAGAAAAAATAAATGGATATAAATTAGACAAGAAATGGATATAGATTGGGGCATTTCTTCTCTTACAATTCTAAGACATCAACCGTCATCTAAACACTAATAATGCTCGATATTGGTGATGATCTATATAAGCGGATCCCTAATGTCAAAGTTGTTACAGTGCGGAAAAAAAAGTCAAGACTTTCTCTAATATAAAGTTAAATAGATAAGTAAAAATGCCGAACATAATCAGACATAAAAAGGGATGTACTCACCAAGGTACTATTGAATGTTCTTGAATGAAGGAAGATAGATCCTTAGGTTGGTCGATCCAAACGCTCTCAAATTGTTCTTGTTCTCCCCAATCATGACACTGTTTCCTAGGAAAGTATCTTTGTTGCCTTAGGGAATACGATACACAGCGCTTTCCAAAGAAACGGACCTTAGAGAAGAAGATACTGTTTCTCATTACTCCAGGAAGGTCGGTTCTTGAATGAGTTGAGAGATAACCTGCAAAAAGTGTGACATCATCCAAAGATTGAACACTTTCCCACTCCAAGGTTGATCGATCCAGCTTAAATATAAGCGGGTTCTGAGTACAGCAAGTGTATACCACCATAATTGCCCATTATGGTCAGCTAAAAACCGTCCCCACCAGTGTCCAGTATAGAAATTCTCCGGACACATAGGTGGCGGCACCACAAGCACGTTCCAAGTCCGTTCCTTGGGATTGAAAACCCCAAGCCAACCAGTAAGACTAAGACAAAAAAATAACCCACCGGAGAAAACCAACTTATTCCATATACTACTAACAAAAGGCATTTGGTTTTCATAATTAGCTGTGGACCACGCTTTTGCCCCCGGAAAGCAAGTGCTGATAGTAACAGCATTGGGACTGATGTGCTTAATAGCAAAGACAACACAGCTAGGATCAGTAGGAGCACAAGAGAAAGCGACTATTTGATAAGTCATTGAAAGACTAGGCAGCTTAATCATTTCCCGGGTGAAGGGATTGAAGAAGGCAGCTGATCTACCACACCCACACACAAGAAACCAACCGTTTTTGGAGGAACAGACCCGATATTGAGACAACTCCTTTAGCTCAACAGCATATGATTTGCGAGTGTAGGGGTCATAGAACTTGTAAAGTTCGCCATGCTTTGGAAAATACATTATCCAAGGGGGAAGATTTACCACTCGAGAAGAAACAGCTACTGGGTGCCACTGTTTGCAAACAGCAGAAGCACGGACATTTTCAATTAAGGTTAGAGGGGAAAAAACTTTTTCCAAAAGTTCAGGTGGAAGGTCAGACCAAGACTGAAGCTCTAATCCATCTGTTTTCTGCTTAGTTGAAAGGATAGACCGAGACTGCAGCTTTGCTTGATCTTCTGTTTTCTTTTTGGGGAACTGCTGGTGTCTAATGGTCTCAGCCCATCTGCAAGACATTCGGAGAAGAAAAAAAATATGTATCAACAAGCAATAACTGAAATACTCCCTTTCTGTAAGGTTGTCGCTGTTTTCAACTGTAAATGCCAAAAATTACGGCTTTAAAGCAGCCAATACGAAAATAGAATAGAAAAGAAGGTTGCAAAAACTGACAGAGCAATCAGGAAACTGGATATTCTGTTTGTTTAAAAAAAAAAGAATAATCATGAAGCAATATGTTAGTCCCTTTTTGAGTAAATTTTTCGCGGCATCCAGCTTTAGAAGCCAAGAATGACAATTTCAAAGGGGGTTATAGAATGCAAATGAATGCTAGCAAAAGCGGACAAAAGGAATGTGGAAAAATCAGAATTCTTTTAACTAAGAGGAATATTTCAGGAAAAATCAATAACCTGACCCCTTTTGGGTAAATTGATTGTTGTATGCAACGCTAAAAGCCCAAAAAGGACGGTATCAACGGAATCATATAATTGGAATTAATGCTTCCGAATGATTGACAAAAATCAATGCAACATGTTCAGTATTTCGTTGAATACGAGAATAACCTGATTGCAGTACACAACTTTAAAAGCCAAAATAACGGCCTAACACCAGATAATAAAATGCAGATGAGTGCTTGTGAAAACCGACAAAGCAACACGGCAAATTCAAAATTCTGTTAAATAAAAAAACAGCTCAATCAAGGAGCAATAACAGGGCCCCTTTTTGAGTAAACTGATCATCATATCCAACTTCAAAAGCCAAGAGTTTCAGAGGGCTAATAGAAAAGCAATGAATGCTTGCGGGAAGCCGACAAAAGAACAAACCAAATTTAAAATTCTGTTAACTTAAGAGAAATATTTATCAATAAAAGCAATAAGCACACCCCTTTTTAAGTAAATGATCTTTAGTATGTGACTCTAAAAGCCAAAAGTTACGGTTTCAAAGGATTTAATATTTTGAAAGTCGACAAAAGCAACTTGACAAGTGTAAAATTATGTCAAGTTAGACGTAAACTGACTGTTGTATACAAATTTTAAAGCTAAAAATAACGGTTTTAGAAGTGAGAATAGAATAAATAATGCATGCTTGTGAAAACCAACAAAAACATTGTGCTAAATTATGTAGTATCCAGTATAGATTTGATGTCGTCTGTTATTTTCACTTTATAAATTGACAATGAAGTCATCCAGAAACGAATGCTCATAGAAAACGACAAAGCAACACACCGATCTCAAATATGAGTATTGGCCAACTAAATCATATGACACCAGGTTAAAATGGGATGCTACATGCCCATCTAATGAGTGTGCTCAAAAAAATTCACAAAAGTCAATTTAAATGCATCCTGATGTCTGATGACATTGTACACACTTAAACTTGCCTCCTACCAAATTATAACAGCACATCAAGATACATCTCCATAGATCTCAAAGAAAAATCTCAAAGCCCTACAAGCTTACAATTGATCAATAATCATGAAACAAAACAATGTAAGAACCCTGCAAATCATCAAAACTCTTACCTATAGCCTAAACGTGCCTCATATTCACCCCCATCAAAATCAATTATGACTAAAAGCAAGTAAATTTGAGATGATCCTACCACAACTCTTGTCGACCTTGAGCAAAAGCCTTCAATTTGGGGTGATTAGGGACAATCAAGCAATAATTTTAATCGAAATGATGTACACTTGATCGAAAACCTAAATAACGGTTCACAACAATGCTGCTGCAAAACCCTAACTTTGATCTTCCAAATCCTCACAAAACTCAAAACACAAAAAACAGAAATTTAAGGAAATGAAATGCAACCCAATTCAATTGAATTAAAGGGAATGTAAATCCAACTCACGTTTTCATCATCCTTTTCCTCTTCCCAGCCATGGCGATTACTCGATGGTTTTTCGGGCGCTTCAGAGAAAGAGAGATGGAGTAGAGTTTGTGCGGTTGGAGATATAGAGAGGAAGCGAGTCATGTGTAGAAGCAGTGTGCAGGCGGTGGAGTCCGTTGAGTCCAGCAAACTGAATTCAACCTGTGGGCAAATGCCACTTCGATGGTAAATTCTGAATCTGTTACTCTTTTTTTCCTCGTTTTCCTCTACTAATCTGTATTGTCAGGAATTTTTCTTTTCCTTTTCTGAATAGAGGAAGCAACCGGGAGCTTAAAACGTACTTGCAAATGATAATTAGAGATTCTGGCCATTAGCATTTATGATAATGGCTGAAATAATGGATTTCAGAGAATAGCCAAATGAGAAAGTGGGTTTTGGAAATGATTGAGATCTTAGTGTACAATACGACGTATTTATACCATTATACTTGTCCAAACCCCGTCTGGGTCCGAATAACACGGGTCGGGCTAGGCCCATCTCCGCAGGCCTAATGTCCATATCCGCCCTTTACCACGGGCCGGGGGACATCCGCCTAGCTAACGTGTGTTATACTTAATAGATAAAAATTTATTAATACAAAGATTAAAAAAAATAAGGTGTTATTTTTATTTATAGGGGAAGAATTCGATGTCATACATACAGTACATGTTAGATCGAGACAAGTCAGCAAAAGCACACAAATACGAAAAATTTCTAAACAAATAAAAAAACCCTAACAAATAAAAAAAAAACTAACAAAATATGGCCAAGGAATACGCCACGATTCAAGGTAAGAGTTTGAATTTTATTAGAAATAAATGCGTGAGTATGCAGGAGGTGGTGTGGAATAAACCTGAAGATGGCTGGGTTAAAGTGAATACGGACGGTTCGGTGGACGAGAACGGCTTTGCAGCGGCGGGTGGAGTATTGAGAGATAGTGAAGGCCGGTGGATTGAAGGCTTCGTGCACAACATTGGTGTATGCTCGGTCCCTATGGCGGAGCTTTAGGGAGTCCTCGACAGAATCAAGATCGCGTGGGAAAGAGGATACAAGAAGGTTATTATAGAGTCTGATTCTAAATTAATTGTTGATTTATTGAACTCTAATATAATGAAAAGTCATCTGTTGTATAGCCTGGTTGTTAAATGTCAAGGCTTCTTTAGTAGGAATTGGATTTTTCTAAATTAATTGCAGATTGTCTCGCGTCTAGAGCACATTTTTATCCTGTTGGTTTGCATGTGTTGGAATCCCCGCCTGTGGGGGTTTCTTTATTTCTTTTTGATGATGTTAGGGGTCGGGCTATCCTTCGCTTGATGACTACTTAGCCTTTTTTTATTATTAATAAAACGCTCCCTTGAGGGGCCGGAGAGCACCGACTCTCCTTCGACCAAAAAAAAAAGTATTAGCTTTTTACTTTGCTATTGTTAGTGTCATTACCAAAGTTCAAATCATTAGTACAAATGTTAATTGTAGCAACTAGCAAGGATGAATCTCATGCTAGGTGAGGATAATCACTTTTAAAAGGGCCAAACGGGAGTGAAAGGATGGTGAAGTTTTTCATATCAACATAAGAGGGGATTGCATACTAGTCTAATGGACATTTTTATGCAAGGAAAAGTGCACATGAATGGAGGAACACTCTCGTTGAACGTTGCCATTCACATTCAGTGTTTGTTTGGTTGAATGTGGGAAGTATAATTCCCAAGAATTTAATTCATGTGAAGTAATTTACATGAAGTTGTAAATCATAGGTATTTAAAAAATATGTTTGGTTAAAAATCTTTTTCCTAGGAAATTATGTGGGAAGAAAATCTTAACCACTCCCCCCTCGGTAATTATATTACTTTGAAATGTAGGAATTGAGAAATCCATAAAAGTTAAAAATCATGGGTTTTTCAATAACTAATATTCAACCAAACACATATATTTTATTAACTTCCTGGGATTTTCTAACTTCATGTGAATTTGTTTAACAACCAAACAAGCACTCATAACAAAACTTGATGGATGAACTAATTCCTCTTGAACTCGAGCTTTTTTTTTTTTTTTTTTGGTCGAAAGACTCGAGCTTCTTCTGAAGTCACCATCTTAGGTTATAAATTAAGTTGGGCACGAGTATAGTGTACTTCGATCAACATATACAATTCTCTTGATGCGGCCATCAAGTGCAAATTTCCATGTCTCCATGGCCAAACTCAACAATATAAGTAGGCAAATCAACCAACTTTTGCAAAACTTAGGTAATTTGCAAGCTTCATTCCTCTACACACTCCCTCTTTTATTACCTCTACTTTACAAGCTTCATTCCTCTACTCGATCCCTCTTTTATAACCTCTACTCGATCTGCTATGACTTTTTTTATTAATACGACACTCAAAATCTACATGGTAAACTCACAATTAATCCTCCTTTATACACACAAAAAAAAAAGCACTACCAAAAACATTGAAACCAAAGTCTGGAGCTACCGAGCTAGTAGTAAGCCAAATCCTGAAACAATAGCTTAACATAAAAAATGCACACTCGCCAAATAAGAACACTGTATTGTATACACCAAGTTACCCTTAGAAACCGGAAGTCATTACTTAACGTGCCACTTCACTCGACGTTTACCTAGCAACAACTTTAGGGCCCACCACCTTGGACTCATTCTCGATCCCTCTACGAAACTTGTTCTGCACCGTGAACCTCCAAGTCAGCCGCCCACGCGTCCGATCTTCTTCCCGATGTAAACTGCTTTACTGCCACCAGACTTGGCGGATCCGCAGGCGGCGTGGACGCTGAGCTCGGCCTCGACTCCGCCTTCGGAAAGTTTCCCTTCCTTAAGCTTTTACTCTTCTTCAGTTTCCCTGCCACCGCCGCCGATTTGCTCCCCGGTTCATCGTCTTTAGGCTGTTTATGGCCCTTGGACCCGAAAATCGATCGGAAGTTGCTCCAGAACCCGGTTTTTGGGATTTTAATGCTTCTAGACCGCTTAATCGCCGGCTCCGGCTGCCTTTGGGGGTTCTTCTTCCGCCGGCTTCGGTCTCTCCTTGATCTAACCCTTCCGATACAAGAGACCTTCGGCGACGACGGTTCCGTCACCGTAGCCTCAGATTTTCTTCCTGAGTTGGACGACCGCGTTGACTGCAAGCGCTTCGGGAACAGGTGGATGCTAGTAGGTCGGCGGTGCTTCGCCTCTGCGTACGCCGCCTTTTGCGACTTCGGGAGACCGATAATCGACGGCTTCGACTTCACGCACAGCGAGTACCTCTGCGACGCCGAAGGCTGGGGTGTGGAGTGAAGCGAGCCGCCCTTGCCTGAGTCCTTTCGCTCCATGAAGGCGTTGCGGTCGATCCAGTCGAACTCGGCGTCCTTGGAGACGAAGAACGACTCCGGCGGGAAATCAGGCGGAGGATCGTCGCCGAAGGTCTCGCAAGCGATCTTCCTGTCGTTGTGGCTGCCGCTAACGCCGCCGGCGCAGGCGGAGACTAGATCGACTTGTGGCATGATGGATTAATTGAGAAGATTAGGGATTCAGAGAGAGGGGGGAGGAAATTTGGGGAAAGTAGTGGGAGTAGATAGATGAGAACAAATATCAAAATTGGGGAGCTAGGAAAAAGAAGGCAATTGGTGAGAATTTTTGGAGGGAATTCCAAAATGTTGACTCGGAGTGCCGCTTCTTGCACGTAGTTTTTCCACAGATGGGGACGTCGATATGAATATATAATTTATATCATGTGAAATTTTAATTTCTTTACCATACCCAGTTTCTCATTGTTTGGCGCGAGCTCGGCACACGCGCTCCTCCTTCCTCCGAAAACCTAATTGAACTCTCCCTCAAACAGTAGTCCTCTCTCTCGCTCTCTCTCCTCCTTTGACCCCCTCTTACTCTCTTGCAACACTTTCAGAATTCTTCTCCCCCTCCTTTTTCGCGGCAATGGCCTTCGAAAACGGGGAAGCTTTGGAACTCAGAGAAATCCAGAAGCTCCATGGCCACACCGATCGCGTTTGGGGCCTGGCATGGAATCCCTCCACTTCCGGCGGCCCCGCCCTTCTCGCCTCATGTAGCGGCGACAAGACCGTTCGCATCTGGGAGCAGTCTCCCTCTGGCTCCTTTGAATGCAAGGTGCTTCTTCTCTCTCTCTTTTTCTCGCTTGCTCCTCGGTGCTTCCGTAAGTCCATGAGTCTTGGTTGATCGTGATCAATTTTGTGCGTGTTTGTCAATTGGTTGCTCAAATTGATTCGATCGGTGACTTTAGCTGGTCCTTGTTATGGTCCACTTGTAAAGGAAGGGAATCCGTTGTTGTCGAGCAGTTTCGGTTGCAAATTTATGATTTTGATTGTGTTTTTTGATAGTTTGGGTTTCCTGGGTTTGAATTAGTCCATTGGGCATGGCTTATGTGTTTTGAAACTTCCAAGGTCTTACCTGGACTCATTTTTCATTTGGATACTGGAGGTGTTGTTCATGTATTCATACATATGCAAAAGTGTAAAAGTGTGTTTATCTGTTCTATCTTGCTGTCAATGTAAAAGTGTGTTTATCTGTTCTATCTTGCTGTCAATGCATGAATTAATAATAATAATAATTCGGATCTGTGGGTAAGAATGTAGTCATGTTGCAATTATGAGGGGCTGTTAGGAAAAGCTTTCCTTTTAGGCACAAAGATTGAATCTTCAGTGTGAACTGATGTGCTGGAGGTGGTGATAATCTTCAAAATAATGCAGGCAGTTTTAGATGAAACACATACAAGGACTGTTCGATCATGTGCCTGGTCCCCATCGGGGAAGATGTTAGCAACAGCGAGTTTTGATGCTACTACAGCCATTTGGCAAGATGTTGGCGGTGACTATGAATGTGTTTCTACTTTGGAGGTAGGTACAAATTATAAGTTTCTGGATTTCCGCATTCATGTAATGTATCAAGTTGGAATCTAATATATCATCATCATCATCATCATCAAGTTGGAATCTATATATAAAATCGAAATTGTGAATTGCCTGGCCATTAATCTACCATTGAGGACAGTTCTTTATTTTTCATTTTTTGGGGGGGGGGGGGGGGGGGGGGGTAAATTCTCTTTGGTAGGAGGCATCATCGATTTTCTTGGTTCAGATTCTATTTCCTGGTTTTTACATTATTTCGCCGCTATACTTTTTCCATTCTTTAATTTGCATGCCCCTGTGCTTGGTTCACAGATTGTTTGACTAATGTGTTTCATATATAGATTAGTCAAAAAATGTAACATACTCTATTCTGTATTTGCTGATAACATTTTGACTCTGCTGTATTTGACATTCACACTAGTTATGTTTTTTGCCTGTTATCCTTTCACATAGGGTTCTTTTCCACTCATCAATACAGTTGAAATAAAGGAATGTTTACAATGGTGTTCACCAGACATGGGTCTACTCTATTACCACCTTGAATTAAAACCTAGGTCCTAGGCATTGTTACAAGAAGCTTGTTGGACAATTGAGTATCTAGATGCAAAACTTGGCATGCACTTAGAAATTGTTTTTATTTATGTATTGTTCATCCTCTATTATGTATAAATGATGGGCTATCCTTTTCTAAGGGCCATGAGAATGAAGTGAAGAGTGTGTCTTGGAACGCATCTGCTTCTTTGCTAGCAACATGTGGTAGAGATAAGTCAGTCTGGATCTGGGAAGTTGAAGCAGGGAACGAATATGATTGTGTTTCAGTGCTGCAAGGTCATACACAGGATGTGAAAATGGTTGTCTGGCATCCACACATGGACCTTCTATTTTCTTGTAGCTATGACAACAGCATCAAGGTACCAGATTTGTTTGTTTTACATCTCGCTTTGTTTCTTGCTTATAGTAGATAAGAGAGTTTAAAGAAGACTTTGCATTTGGCAGATATGGGCTGAAGATGGCGATGATGATTGGCATTGTGTGCAGACTCTAAATGCATCTAATAGGTATACATTTGAATATGTCATTTATTATTCCGTGTTCATCTACCCTGCAAGACTATCCCTTCATAAAAAGGATTGTTGTTGACCTTACCTCTATTGATGTAATTTTTGAGATGTTCACTTTTGAGTATGATATTATGCTGATTTAGTGCCATAAATCTGGGCAGTGCTTTGTGGGGCAAGGGAGGACTGTAGGAAATTCTTTGTTTATGTAAAAACTAGTCAAGAGTTGTTATGACCTGTTTTGTGCACGTTGGCAGACATATAGTCATCTAATGGAAGGTGCTTTGTCGTTATTCATTATTTCATTTTATAATGTTTATCCTTGTTTTGCATTGTCATGTTTCCTTTTCTTTTCTTTTTTCAATTAAAGTTAAATCCATGCATCCTTATGGTGTTTTGAGGTTCATTATGATATAACCTTGCTACACTAGTCATGCAATGCTATATTGTCAAATAGTTGCTGGGGCATATATCTTTATTGCCTGACACTAATTTTCTAAATATTATGACATGCAATGTAAGTGCCATTTATCTCTTAAGCTTTTTCTAATCAACCTACAACATGTCCTTGATATTTTCAGTGGTCATACTTCCACAGTATGGGCTCTATCATTTAATGCCACAGGAGACAAAATGGTGACCTGTAGGTATGCTTTTGTTCTATCCTTAAAGTTATGCTCTCGTTCTAAAACATATTTGTAGCCAACATTGATTGACTTCTTTTACAGTGATGATCTTACAGTAAAAATATGGGGAACGGGCAATGATCTTCAAGAGTCCAGCAATGACTATGTGCCATGGTAAGAAATATCTTGAAAGTTATGCTCAGTTTTATCAGAAATGAAATTTCACTTAAGATATCTAGCCATCATTTTATAGCACTTACTATATGTTGAAAAATAGAGGTGTGTAGTGTTGATTAAAATAAACTGAACATGTCTGTGACAAAGGAAATAACAAAATCTTCTTTTTCCCCCGTTTGTTTTCTTTCCTTTGAAGTGATTTTTGTTGTGTTATTTGGCAAATACTAGTTGGCATTGCTGTGTACTTTGGTTTTCCTTTTTCTTTCCTTTTTCTGGTTGTTTCAATGTCCTAACAAACTGTTCATTGTTGACATGATCAGGGCACACTTGTGCACTCTTTCTGGCTATCATGACCGGACTATCTTTTCAGTTCATTGGTCAAGGTAGGTTGAGTTCTTAGATTACTTAATATCTGCATGGCATGATCTGATTCACTCTCTTTGGCATGTGGTGTGGCTGGATGGGCCAATGGGGCTCTAAAGGGTGGGTGGGGTTGGGCCATGGGTGCACATTTACATGTGATTCTGGCCATATATACATTAAATCATTCTCAAGAGCATTGGAAAAGCCATTCAGTTTATTTCTCAATGCATTCAGCCTACTAAGAGTCTAAGATTGCTAAAGTTAAGTTAATAAGTAAACCTTGAAATTAACTTATTAAAAGACATCATCTAGTTTTCTTTCCCTTAGTGTTAATCTATGTGCATTTTCTACCAATTGGTTCTGTATTTTTTATTTTATAAACTCCATGTGAAGGGATGGTATAATTGCTACCGGCGGTGCAGATGATGGCATAAGATTGTTTGTTGAGAATAACAATGGCGGGGTAAGAATGCCATCTGTTTTCTGTTCCTACTTGTGTTTCTATATGTTACTTTTTGTGATTTTTATTTTTGCTGAAAATATGTTATGATATGATATAGGAACAATATTCTGAAATTTGGGCTGAGATGCCGAGTGCATTTTGTATATTAAAAAAAATTGTCATTTCTTTTATGAGAGCACCAAAAGTTAGTACTTAGTAGGAGTGCATAGCAAGGTTTTGGGCTTGTTTATAATTGATTAGTCATGTTTCTTAATTCTTATATTGTTTGTATATTTGAATTTCCACCTCATTAACAGGTAGATGAGCCCATGTACACTTTGCTTACACAGAAGGAGGAAGCTCATGAAATGGATGTGAACTGTGTCCAGTGGAGCCCCATGGTAAGATGACAAATATTTTTAACAAGTGAATGGTGAATCTGTGTTTTTTGTTTTTTTAATCAAGAAATAATAGTGTCCTAGCCTTGTAAAATTTGGTTCCTTTGTAAAAAAAATTCTCTTGATATTTGACCTTGCCTTTATTTTGTAATTTGGTAGCAAAATCAACTGCTTGCCTCATCAAGTGATGACGGAACGATCAAGATCTGGGAGCTGGGATCTAAAGCTTGATTTCATAGCTACCGACCCAAGTTGCAGTATTGTTCTATTATTAATGTGGGTATTGCCTTCAGTTTACTACAAGCATTGAGTTGGACCTGCAAAGAGCTGAAGTTTTCACAACATTCAGAGAAGCTGAGCATCTTACACATCACCATGTAAACATTATTTAAGTATTCGCCATAGAACTTGTCACTCTTTTTTTTTTGGATACAATAAACAAATTCCTGTTTATATTTTTAATTAGACAAGGAGCAGCTGCCTTAATTATCATCCGATGCCAGGACAAAGGGCACAGATGGTTGTAATTTATAGCCATATAAATGGAGATTTGCCTTTGTAATAAGGTGTGGATGCAATTCTCGACGTACCGGTGTTAGATTTGATTTGAATGCTGGCTGATTTTGGTCCATGGATTTAGGAGTTGTTAACAGGGTTGCAACTTGCTCTTGGTTTTCCTTCTTGTGAACATTTATACTGTTTTCCAACCTGGAGAGGCCGCCATTCAATGCTGATTTGTACTATTGTACAAGTTCATAGAATATTAATATTATGATTTATGATTAAGTGTAGTGGTCAATTGCATATACAGTGCAAGAGGTTGCTCCATTTTCAAATCATGGGGACCTCTTCGACTCGTTCACTATGTTAAGAAATCGGACATTTTTAAAGGACATACGAAAGGTCAATCTGTGTGCCAATGTTTACTTGAAAAATATTACCAATTTGTTTATCCGGTTCAATGTTGTTAGGACTTAAGGATTGGGACTCTTGGGTCGTATCATAAAGTGTTCTTTGAATCGGATTATAAAAAAGTATAACTAAATAATTTATAAATCATAAAGTATTGACTTATCAATATAGTCATATTGCACATATATTATGTTTATGTATACATATTTATTTTATAACGGTTTTCTTATGTATAGTTTAAGAATACCAATTATAGGAACTAAAACCCTAAAAGAAAAACAATAAACCCTATTGAAAAAATAATTAAACCTAAATAAATATAATTTCAAAATATATTACTATTTTTAGGCTCTTAACCTAAGGGCATAAGTTAGAAAAATCGATGTTATAATGATCGAAATAATGTCGTGTAAGAGATATGCGGTAGGATTGTAAGAATCAAATCATGTTATCGTTTGAATCTATCTAGAATTGAGATCGTATATAAAAGATCCTACTTATTATATTTTGATGTAAACCTTCTTATATTAACTTAAAAATATTAAAAATATGATGTATTGATGGTATTAAAACATGAAATTTGTTATTTTGCTACAATATTTTAGTAGCGACTTGTCAATATACTCATAATATAATTGATAAATGAACAAAATTGCATGTATTTTATGTTTAAATGTACGTATTCAATTTTATAATGAAAAATTGTCCTATAGGGGTAGAAGGATCATATCTAGAACTGAGATCTTATACAGGAAATCATATTGATTATATTTTAATCATTTTATCTTAAATAAAATTTTAACTAGGATCGGGATATTTTTGGATCATAGGGCTGCAGCTAAAATCGTAGAGCTGAATCGAGATTGTAAAAACATGTGTTCATTAATTCTATTGTACTTATTTCTAGCTAGGTGCTATCTTATTATAGGGTAGCAAAGTATTAATTAATTGTGTGCTATCATCAATTTTTTTCTTGCATTTTAAACTAAAGTTGCATATGAAAGATTGCTCATTAATTTGGAGCAGCTATAGCAAGAAATAGTAGAGGAAGAACAACAAATGTAAACATGAATCAACACTCATATTTACTCAGGTACATAACAAGTATATATGAGATGGCTTATTTATTTGTAATCACAGGCGAGGCGAGTCTCTTTATCTAGTAGCATAGAGAATCACCTAAGAGTTTTGTTATCAAAGTACAAATATACAACTTCACTATGCATCATGGTATAATCAACTTTTGCTGTTTTGCATATGCAGAAGGAAAAACAATGTTAAAACTTGTTTATTTTGTAAAAATAATTAAGCTCATCAACAACTATTTTCCACTCCAATCCTACCTGAATGTGATCTCCTGCCTTCTTCAACAAGTGCAGCTCTGGCTGACATTATCCCTTTAGGCACCAAATCCGAATCGAAAGTCGAGCAGTCAATCCAATCCTTGAGCAGATCTTCTTGTCCCCATGTATCTGGTATCCAAACTTTGCCTGCCACTTCAACTCTATGCCTTTTAAGCCTCTCCCTCCCACTCTCCTCTTTCAATCCACCATTAGAGGAGGATGAGCTCATTGACAACGCGTACTCTTCTTCTTTAGTATCCTCCTCCTCCTCACACTCACCTGTTTCTTCTTCCTTTTTCAACTGATGGGCTTCTAAGATTTGTGGTTGAGATTTCTCCTTATCATCATCTTCTTCTTCGGTAATCGGAAACATCTTTCTGTCTTGCTCGGGACAAGAGTGCGTACATCTTGACCCCTCAGATCCTGCACTTTGCAGGATACACTGGGCAGTTGTTGTTGTTATTGTGGTTGTTGTATCATCTTCATCGGTATGAGGTGGATCATCGCTCTTTAGGAAGTGGATCTTGTGTGTTGTTGAATTATGATTCTGCAACATGGGTTCTTCTTCTTTCATGATTTTACCAGCTGGGCTTCTTCCAAAATTCTCTCTTTTTGAATCTCGATCACTTGTTTTGGGTATTTGTTGATGTTGCTTTTCCTTTTGGAGCTTCAATTCTTGAGTTCTCTTTTCTCTCTCAATAATGTATGTGTAGGAGGAATGAGAGAGAAGGCAATGTGAAGAGACATGAATGGAGATTGTTGTGGCATGTGGGGTATTTGCTTACACGTCCATAGAGAAGAGAGTCTCTTTTGTGTATGGTAAGTGACAACCTTACGTGCCTTGCTCTAGTGATTGGATGATATTGTGTGGTTTGGGGGATAACTACCTCTCTAAATAGGCAGAAATAATAAAATGAAAAAAGTATTTAAGATTGACAAATCAGTGTGCCACTGTCTTATAAAAGTATTTCCAATCTTTTAACTTGTATGATGACGTATCTCTAAATTGTCTCAATTGAAGTAGTCAAATTGTTTGGAAGCATAAAGTCCATATTACCATATACTTATTTTTGAAGTGGGAGGTTTTAAGGTGTATTTAAATGTACTAGTTGTATTTAAAATTGGAAGTTAATTGAAAAAACTAGGTGAAAAGTAAGTGAAGTTAAAACCCCTTGTTTTTTTTCTAAAATTTAAACTAGTTAATTACCTAAATTGTTTATTTTCCCTTACTAAACACTGTTAATAATTTATTTCAACTAATAACTAGCTAAATAAAAAGAGACCATCGAAACACACACTTTTAAATCTAGCAAAATGAGAGTGATATCTATTGTAACAACAGTAGATGTTTTCTTATTGTAAATGGATAGATTCTATCTTACAACCTAGCATTTAAGCACTTGTTTTTACTAGATTTGTGGTTTCTTCTGGACGATGGAAGTCACTACTCTTCGTTGTCACACAAAAAATATCCTTGGATATTTTGTTGAAAGCATTTTTTTGGAGCGTTATAGCAAGTGGGAATCGAGGCTTCGAATTGATTGTGTGTAAATATAGTAAAAAGAAAAGGGTGTACGTTTTATATCTTTGTAGCTACCACCATTTGCTTCTTTTTTTGAAGGTGTTCTTCATAGGAAATTGTATTTAGGCAAGACTTTCTATTAACCATGAACCACTAACAGCAATCTCCATTACATATCGAAAAAAATTCCAACTCAAGTAACTTTATAGATGAAACAGAACCAGTCACAACAATGAAACACTTTGAAAAAGGATTATCCAAGCCATTCAAAAAGAAAAGGGAACTCATAGCTTCTTATTCAGAAACCTATATATAGAACAAGGTTTGATAATTATGTACGACCTAAGCAAAGGGCAGCAACTTCTAACTTTACATTTCATCAGAAAAGGGCGCCATTCTAAAGGCAGAAACAAACTCACTCATGGATGCCTGTGTTTTGTGAGCATTTTAGGCTCCGGAAAAACGGGAACGCCCTTTCTTCCTCAGAAACTCAGGGATCTCCACAGCATTGCCTTCACTGAAAGATGGTCGTCGGCTAGTTCCAAGGTTTGTGTCTCCCTGTGTTAGCTGGCCTGACTGCATTATACATAATGCAAGAGATTAGTAAAGCGGCTAATGCATGCACACTTTTTTTTTTTTTGTATGAGAGTTTGGTTTACCTGATGTGGTCTGGTTTCATCGCCATCTTGTCGCTTGAATCCAGTAGCAATCAAAGTTATGCTCACCTAATAGAGAAGTTGGTTATGGTACAGATGGAAACATAATCAGAAATGTAACTATCCAAGCACAAGTTCAAGAACATTATGATAGGGAGAGAGGAAGCTGTAGACAGGAAAAATGATACGGTATGAGTGTATCCTAAGATCAAGAGGATGTAAGAATACTCACTTGACCGCTAAGAGAAGGGTCTATAACTGCACCGAAGATTAGATTCGCACTTGGATCAACAAGATCATATATGACCTCTGCAGCAGCATTCACCTGCCAGATACATAATCAGTACCCAATTGGTAAGCTGATGAAACAAGTAGATGCACACTATTTTTCTAAAACATATTTGATTACTTCAATGTTCATCTTTTCAAATGATTGTTAATGACAAGATTCTAAAGCATTAAAATTCTTGGGAGATCATCAGCTCATGATTGAATACAGGCGATGTAAATAATGGAACATATCAGAAAAAAAACAATGCAGAAAGACTGCATGAAATCAGGAAGTGAAGATCCGTACCTCAAAGAGAGTCAAATCAGTTCCGCCAGTAATATTCCACACAATTCCAGTGGCTCTCTCTATACCAATATCAAGCAATGGTGATTGAATGGCATTAAGAGCAGCATCTCTTGCCCGAGTCTTACCTACAAAACAACAAACCCAAATGCTAGCCATAATTACACTTGCAATAGCAATAAGGCATAATGTAACGCTTGTCCAGAAATGAATTATCAAGTCAAGGTAAGCATTTTGTCATGAGGAACAAAATCATACCATCAAATAGCTACATAAGAAGGTAAATATGCAGAAAAAAGTGAGGAAGAATTGTACCAATTGAAAACTCATTAGTGTTAGCCTAAAACCAGACGGAGACAAGTAGAAGAATAATGGAAAATTCCCTGATGCTGAATATGTAACCAAGAATGTTCCTTTCTTAACGAGCTTGCTATATGGATAGCTTGAATCTACCCTTGGCCTTACCAAGTTCAGAAGGGTAAATTGCTAGATTACAAATGACTACAAACAAAATTCTAGATGATCAAAATCAATGAAATTACATGATCATATGAAAAGCCTTGTGAATTTACCAGTTGCAGTTCCTATCCCCATCAATGAAGAACCAGCATCTGCCATAATGGCACGAACATCAGCAAAGTCAACATTCACCAGCCCTGGAATCTGCAATGAGCATATGAACACAATGCTCACAGTAAGACCCAATTATCACTGAAGCACCTCAGGTTTGAAAACTATAATAAATCAGCACCCATAAGCTAGGAGATAGGAACCTCCCATAAAAAAATTCTATTAATCAAGAAAAAGGGGGTTCGAGTTGAAATTTCAAACATGTTTTGATCAATTTTGTAATGGAGTTTTTGACAGAAGAGTGGATATGGGTGCTGATTTGTTAAGATTTAGGAATACTAGCCTTGCAACTTAATATAAAACGGAAGATGCAAACAAAGATGGGATCTTTGCTATACCGTGATTATATCAGAGATACCACGAACTCCCTGCCTAAGAATATCATCAGCAAGGTTAAAGGCTTCTGTAACAGGCGTAGATGGCGAAACTGCTGTCAACAACTTGTCATTTGGTATAACAATCAGTGTGTCCACATTTTCTCTCAAGGCCGCAATTCCTTCTTGAGCTTGAACAGCCCTTCTCCTGCCTTCAAATGAGAAGGGGGTTGTGACAATACCAACAGTCAAAATGCCCATAGACTTTGCAATTCCTGCAATTACGGGAGCTCCACCAGTGCCAGTGCCACCACCCATTCCAGCCTACATGTGAAACATCCAGACATAAACACAAAAGGCCTGAGATTAGGTGATTATATTGCTTACCCCATATAAAAAGCTAGCAACAAATCCAAGATTCTGAACAATGAAGAAAGTGATCTTATCATTTTGTTAATTGAAGAGTAATGAAAAGACAGGAGCCCATTAGCATAATATCAATCAATTAAGTATTTATTTGGAATATAATAAATTAAAAGATCAAAATTTTAATTATTATACTTCATTTTACCTACTTTTCCACTTTCAAGGAGCAAGTGTCAGTAAAAAAAAAAGACCTATGATCCAAGGAAAGGTTACAAATATCAGTATGCACACTCCCTCATTCAGAACAAATAACATTATCAGATAGTAAAACTCTTCCATGGGAGATCAAAAGAATTCGCAAAGTAATATATTCTTGAGAGTTATGATAGCAGTGTCATTTCACAAAACAAACAACAATAACTGATCATACCGTCACAAAAACCATGTCTGAACCATAGAGGGCCTCTTCAATTGACTCTTTGCTCTCTTTAGCAGCATTCATGCCAATTTCCGGCTTCCCACCCGCACCCAAACCTCGAGTAAGCTCTTGGCCAATTTGTAAACGATTCTCAGGAAAGACAGGCGACATTCTCATAGCTTGAATGTCAGTATTCACAATCCAGAACTCCACACCCTTCATTGCACTCTCTATCATACGATTGACTGCATTCGACCCACCACCCCCAACCCCAATCACTTTGATTCTTGCTTCATTATAATTGTTAGCAGTTGGAGCCTCTCTGAAATTCTCAGTGATAATTCCACTAGAAGCATCATTTCTTGGGTTGTTCATTCCAGTGCTCCCATCACCTCCTCTAAGCAATGAAATCTCAGGGTGCAGATTGAGAAATGGATCTTTACTATTGTTTTGACTCACACCATGGGATTTTGCTAAGCACTTCAAGTTTGGAGAGTGTGAAGAGGTTCTTTGACGGTGAATCCAAGCATTAGCCTTCCCATCAGTCGTTCTCATAGAACTAATTCTACTCAATTGGGGATCAATTGAAAGTCTTTTTCCGCTGAGAACAGTTAATGCACCCACGGAATTCCCAGAATCAGTATAAGCAAGAGAAAGCGACCCACAAGTTGCCATTTTGAAATTGGGGTGAAATTCTAAATTGAAACCTAAAATGCGCCCAGAAATGTGATACTGAAATCAGAATCTGACGTCAAAGATGGAGCTCTGGTTTTGATTACCTGATAAACAAGAAGCAGAAAGTCAGGGAAAAGATGAAAGGCTCGAGTAACAAGTTTGAACCCACTTCTCAAGCAAATTTCGGACACCGACCCATCAATGAAAATTAGCTTAAAAAGTTGAGGATAAGATATGAAAGCAAATTCAGAACCATTAGAACCCTAGAAACCGAAAATGCTCGCAGAAACAGATTGAAAATAAGGAAAAGGAGACACCTTGAGAGTCTGCAGGGCAGCGGAGAAGGAGAGCAGAACAGCTAAAAGCCTACAAGTAGAGGAGGCATTCTAGAGAGGGATTGCAAATGGTGGGTTTGTGGGGAGAGTGTCATTGGTAGAAAATGATTGGGGTTTAGCAGATGCTCATCCTCGTGTCTGGGGTTTTGTTGATTTTGCAATTTTTTTTAAAATTTTGTTTTCCTTTTTGTTTTAATTATTTTTATGTCGGATACTGGGATAGGGAAATGGAGGACGATGACTCTACAAAGGGTTCTCTTGATTTGGGATCCATCAGAAATAGACAGGTAAGGGTTTTTGTTTAATAAATCACAGTTTAGTGTCTTATTGAAAACTGTAGCTCTCAACAAAAAAAAAAAAGGTTTTTTATTTTTTGAGGGACAAAAAAATGTGTTAGGGACTACGAATCATCTTTGGCCTAATATCATATTTGTGTAATGTACGGGACTTGCCCAAATTAAGGGATAAAATTTGAGGTTGCACAATATGCGTGAAGATATTAAGAATTACATTGTCTTATATATGGACATACACATGAATCATATCATCAATATGCGTGAAAGAAAAGAATTACACGATGTCTTGTCTTGTATGATATGAATGCTCTTAATTAGCTTGTAATTTCTATAATATCCAACAACGATATAAATTCCCAAATGAAATTGGGGTAACAAAGCCACTTGCAACAGAAACTTGAACAAAGTTCTGCGCCTTGATCAACAAACACAATGTCACATTAAGTCCACTACAGAGCCATATCAATTACATTGGAGGACTATTTATATGTATGTATTGATCCGGTAATACAATCCGGATTCAAGCTTTACAATATGACAATATGTAGGTAACTAAGACAAGCTTATTATGACTAAGTAACAAGTAACAACACTCATCAGAATTTTGGTTTTGAAGGGACAGATTTGTCAGAAGGAGAGTTTAATTCAGTTGCTCCTAGCTTCCACTTGCATCAAGTCCATGGCTCCTGCAAATTTGCTTCTATTTTAAACAGCTAAATTTTAGATGTTTGTGGCCCGGTAGACATAGGAACCTTGAAAGCTGGGTTCTTTAGAATGAAGGATGATTGAACCAAAGGCTTAACAAACTTCTAGAGGACAAGAAAAGGCAGCAGTTATCTGTAAGAGCGTATGATTTGGACCCTGAAGCGCAATGGCAAATAAATCAACCAAGAGAGTAGCAAATTATATTGTATGGCAAGAGTGAAGGTGGCAAATCAACAGATGTATAAATCAAATCAGTAGTTCAAACAATTAGCATAATACAGTCCACATGATCAAGCAAGATGCAAGTACACACTCTCCTCAGGTTGATGTTGAGGCTTCCATTTAGCTTCATTTTTTCATTTCTCCTTGTTTGAATTGATTCGGTTTTAGAGGCTTTAGGTAATTATGAACGGAGTTTGTTGCAATTCAAAACACCAGCTTCAATAGTTATATAGATGATTATGATGTATGTTGGCATTAGGTGCAAGTTCAGACTTTAAACTGAAGATTGAAGCTATTATTGAAGTTTTAATCTTAAGGTTAGTAAAATGAGATAAAAAGCGATATATGTAAAATGCTTTGTGATGATGTAAGCCAATATTATAATTAGTTTCTTTCTTGCTTCTGATTTCAGTTTTGTATGAGATTAAAGCTTTCTTTCTCGCTTCTTGCTTCTGATTCAATTATGTTCAATCTTTCACTTGGCATTTGACAATTTTTTTGGTTAAAATCTGGAGGTGACTGGCATGTTTGTGATGAGATATTACGTACTGTACTAGAGGTATGCTTGTTTTAAGTAGTCAAGTCTGTATTTCTTACAACCTAAAATACAGACAGGAGAATTTTCTCCCAAAGGCCAAAGGTAAGACCTTTGAGAGACAAATATGGAATAATGACTATGCAAAGAGGCCAAAGAAGAGCATAGGCCCCTAATAATTAAGTTGATGAATCATGATTCATGATGGTGAAGCATATAACCAAAAAAATGCCGCCTCTACATAAAAAGCTATCAAAATTAGGTACCAAAAATACCATCATAGAAGAAATTATGAACATTGAAGACCCACGTACATTTTGTCTTTTATTTTCAAAATACACAACTTTTTTATTTATTTGGTATTGTTTTAGTCCACAACTTGCATTGGATTAATCGTAATAGTTAAACAAACGTAATACTTTTCTTTTGTATGAAGTCTAAATGTCTAATTAAGCGTGTAACAAATTAAATTAATTTTTTTAGTAAGTTCATCGCAACGTTGCAAATCATCCAACAATGCAAAGTCCGTATATAACAAGGGAAAGTTCAAAATGATGCCAAGGACAAACAGTATCATGTCATGGCTAATGATAATTAAATATCCCTAACTACTTATATCTAATGAGTCAATTAAAAGTAGTCGGTACACTATTTCTCAATAATGCCATTTGGTGCAAAATGAACACATGCCCTTCACCTCCCACGATCAAAGGGACATTTATGTCCATTCTCATGCACACTTGACCCTATAAAAAAACAACCTCACTCTCCGATCCTCACAAATAAATTAACACAACTTTCATTCACCTACAATTCAGCCCAAATTACAAATGAACCCTACTACTAAACTGGTGGTTTTGTTTGTAACTCTATTACCCTTGTTACTCATCCTCACCCCAAAAACACATGCTTCTGACCCTGATCCCCTCCAAGACTTCTGCCTACCCATCATCAACACAACCCATTCTCATCCCCCAGCTTGCAAGAACTCATCCCTCGCCACCCCGGATGACTTCGTCTTCTCGGGCCTCAAGCGGGCCGGCGGGCCCTTCTCAGCCACGGGCTTCGCGGGCGTCTCCGTGACGGCCGCCTCCTTCCCGGGCCTCAACACCCTGGGGATGTCGATCGCGCGGGCCGACCTCAGGCCCGGCGGGCTCAACGTGCCCCACCTCCACCCTAGGGCCACTGAGGTGGCCTACGTGGTCAGAGGGATTGTCTACTCGGGTTTTATTGACTCCACAAACAAGGTGTTTGCTAAGGTGCTTGAGGCCGGAGATGTCATGGTTTATCCCAGGGGCCTCATTCATTTTCAGCTCAATGTGGGGAGATCCACGGCTACGATTATTGGGAACTTTAATAGCCAGAATCCGGGGATACTGAGGATCCCTAATGCCTTGTTTGGATCGGCTGTCAAAGATGAGGTTTTGGAGAAGGCGTTTGGGTTGAGTGCTAGAGAGGTTGGCAGTATCAGGAGGAAGTTTCTTCCCAAGACCTAGAGGTTGATTGATTCATCTTGTCAATTTTCTTGTGCTTTTTTGTTATATTTTCATCTGTATGATTAATTGGTCAATATTGGGGTGATGTTTTCTTGTGATGAATAGATAAGTGAAAGATCCAATCAATTTTTAGATCTCAACTTTCAGCAATTTCGATCATCTAGGAAACTTGTTTATTTCATCTAAAGTTAAAACAGTTATAAGATCTGAATTTAACATGAAAAGCAAAATTTCATTTGCATTGGTCAAGAAATTCTGGATCTGGCTTATAAAAGATCTGAATTTTCTTACAATCTATACTGCATTTGAGGTCATTATATGTATGAATTTGTTTAATTAGGATGTAAATTTACTATGGTCTATGACAAGTAAAAATTGGTACAAGATCCAACTCATAATATGGCTGCTGCTGATTTCATGCAACATTCAGAAGTTTGCCCAACTCCATAAAACATATTTGCTCCGTTGTGTTGATCTTAATCTTCGAAGCGGATCTCTTAATCATACAACATCATTTGCAGATGCCTCACTCAAGATATTTTCACCCCCTTTCTTCCTATACCTTTTGTCCTTGGGTTCCACCATCATCAATTCATCATTCATCAATTTTTTTTCTTCATTTTGGAATCCAAAGTCATTATCTTTTGATATGTACATTTTGAGTGACATGTTTACAACAGCATAGCTCCTTAATATCAATGGATTACTGGCTTAATTTTCCACAAGTTTTTATCGATCAGTTATTTCTACTAAAGAGTATCTTATCATGTCAAACATGCCAAAAATGCTTTTTGTGACAGATCGAATGCACATTCTGCCACATCATTCAATAATGACTTTAGTTGGCAAAAAAAGGCTATTTTTCCTCCACAAAAAGAAGAAGAGGAATAAGAAAATAACACGCTTGCTTGCTTTCATGTTTTCCATGGCATCATATATAGAGACCACTTTCCATATAATCATTGATGCGTAAAAAAGATACTTCCGTTTATCTTTGCCTTCTATTGTAACCTGCATCAAGTATTAAAGAAATTACACATACAAAACTTTTACAATATATACATTGATATATGTGGAAAAAGCTAGTTTGATTAAATAAATAAGTGGTTGAGCATAGCGATACCCCATAGTTGATTATATTAGTTCAGAAGCTAGGCCAGGTAGCTAATGCCTGTATTATGTACATTATATTATAAACTGTGTACCGTGTGTATGGAACTTTTTTATGGATTGCCTAATTTCCTGCTGAAACAATATATAATATAATTAGATGAATTGATCTCTGCACTCTCTTCAAACTTGGAATTTAAATTCCACAAGCCTCTAATATCCAGGAAAAAACTTATAATTATACAATCAACGTCTTCTGTAGAGACAAATCTGAGTACAAGGTGTAATGCACACTTGAAATAACGCAACAAAGAACACCTTACAATCTTACACAGCTCTAGTTCTAATGAGACCTATCAAGATTCAACAGATAACTGTGTCTTGATTATCAAATCAGACATTCCTTTAGCAAAGGGAAAGAGGTGACCAGATCCGGGGACCTCATGGTATCGAACCCATGGAATTTGCTTAGCAATGTATCGTTGCAGTGTGACTGGCACGAGCCCATCTTCGTCTCCTTGCCATATGTGAACTGTTCCTTCGTTGTTTGGGAATGGGTTTGTTATGTGTAATGGACTGAATTCCCATGACCCGAATCCAATCATCATGTCTCGGTGTATGGACTCGTATTCTCCTTGCTGTCTCACCGGACCCTGATCATGTCAGCCCCCAAAATCCATTACATTGTGAGAGAAATCAAAATTGTAACAAAAAATAAACACTTTTTTGTATAAGTTTTTTTTTTTTTTGGTGAAACTGTCAAAATTGTTACTGTAAAGAAGCATATTAGTGACATTAGCTTAGAACAACTCGGTTGATTCAAAGACACAAGGATATTGTTGATCTGAATCACATAGTATGAGCAGATCTTTCCCTATTCGGTGTTCTTTGATTTCAGATTAGGGGGTCCTTTTGGATTATATTTGACAGTGCACACTATAATACATTACTTTGCATTAAAGAATGCATTATAATGAAAGATAGTGCATTGTCAAGTGTAATCCAAACGGAACCTTAGGCTTTTTATAATGCTGATTGACTTGAAATGTGTGTGTGTGTGTGTGTGTGTGGAGTTAGACAGGAGAAGACTCACATCTCCAAAGAGTTCATTATCAGCATTCTCTGTCAGGATTTCAATGTCTTGTTTGGAGAGAAGCTCTGGCCTGTGAGCGACGACACTAGAAGGAGGAAACCACTTTTGGGAGTTCCACCAATAAGTAAGCCATGGCGCATAATGAGTGACACGCAATGCCCACTGATCTTGCAGAAACTGCTTTTTGTATGCCTCTGAAGTTAAGTTAGCCGGGAGACCATCCCACCAGTAATTGATCACTGGGGTTAACAATGTGGCCCCTGCTAGCCTGTAAACACCACAAGAATATATAAAGCACTTTTCTTGAGATCTTCTATGGAAGAAAGTGAGTGCAAACACCCAAGAAATAGTTGAGTTGAATATATAAAGGTATTAATATAACCTTGATTCCATTTTCAATGTAAATGTATTTTGGATTTCAAAGAATTGTTTACTTTAAGAATTGCTTACTATTATAAGTGAGTTTAAAAAGGCTTATAAGTAAAAAGTGTACATTATTGAGCCATAATATGCATACCTGTGTGGAATGTATTTTAGGCAATTCCAGACATTCTCACCGCCCATGGAGAATCCGACAACATAGAATTTCGGTCCTAGCTCCAGCTGATCAGCAAGTTCTTCTATGTCTAATGCTAGGCTCTTCCCGGTTCGTTTAGGATCCGGGTCACTCTCTCCATATCCGGGCCTATCAAACGACACCACATAGATCCCCAATGTCTCAACAGTTTCCTACATGACCCGGGAATAAGAAAAACGAATTACACTAAGAGCATTGGATGACATAAACAGTATGTGATGTGGTATAAGTGTTGTTATGTTATACATACAGAAGAAAGTCCTTTGGCAAAAGGATTGTGAAGCCTGCAAGAGTCAAACCCATGGATGAAAATGAACTTATGCTTGGCTTGGTCTCTTGGGACGCCGGTCTCTGTGTAGGCCAAATGCCTGCCATCCCTCAGCTTGATCCTCGACGCAGTGACAGGTGGGCCACCGGGGGTCCCACAGATTTTCAGCGGGGGAGGTTGGATGGCTTGATAAGCCAAGGCCAAAATGCTTATCACAAAGATGACAAGGGTGTTCTTCGTTGTGCCTGTTATATGGAGAATAAGATTGTCAGTGTTATTCAAATCAAATAACACTAAAATTGAAGGAATTGCAATATATGGAGATTTTGCTCCCCCTATATTTTGATATGAACTAATGCAAAATGACATGTAGTAGACAAGTCTAATCAAGTAAAGTGAGATTGGAAAGTTGACCGATTTGTAAACTCGCCATAGAAAATGGGATGTATCCAGAATTCTCAAGAAGATAGATAATCAAAGTTGTAGGATGATGACCCTACAATAAATTTAATATGAGGTTTAATAAAACATGGTGCATCTCGTGTGATTTGAAATCACTTGGTAAGTTGGCTCAAGATCACATCCAACAATATCATGCATGTAGGAGCTAGAAAAAGGTTGGAAAAGCAAAGCTGCACTAACACAGAGAATTGGTTATTGGTGTATGTTGTGACTCATGACTTGACGTTAATGGCAAATTTTCTGCCTCCACCAAAACTCGTTTGAAAGCATTAATCAAGTGCAATTGTAGTTAAAAAGAGAGCTTAAGTGAATAAATAAATGTGAGAGATCCCCCTAGCTTTACTATGCGCGCGTTGACATATGGACAAAGGCAAAAGTTGACCCTAAATCATACTGCAAATCAATAAAAAAACAAGAAGCCGGTTCCAAAATCTCCCAATTACATGAATCTAAGGTCGATAATACTCCAAGACAATAAAAACAAATCAAAGGCGAAAGGCAAAACCCCAATTCCAGATTCCCCAATTGCATGCATTCTCAAGTAAACCTATATATAATTATACTGGAAGCGGCAATCACACAGATGGATGAGAAAAGATGGAGCCTGCCTAAAATTGGCAGATTGAGAAAGGCTGAATTTTGAAGTAGAAAGTAAAAAAGAAGAAGAGGTGTAGAGCGTACCGAAGGAGAAGGGAGAAGAATTAGGAATGGATTTGCGGGTGTGTTGCCTGGCTGAAGCTGGTGTCACCTTCCTCTGTCCTCCTGCTGCTGCCATTTTGATGTTACGAGGGAGATTCTTCGATCACTTGTGAGTTGTGTCTGTGTGTTTCCTTCCTGGTTTCAATTTAATAGGGAGACTCAGAGAGAAGGCAAGCACAGGACAACTGGACAAGGGATTGACAGCGATGGATAACGTAATTGGAAGGGGAGTGCCCAGGGAGGGATTGGGTCAAGTGACCAATAGTCTCTGAGATTTCACAGTTGACCGCTACTAGGGAGTATTATTTATATTTATATGACACAGAAATTTTAACGCATCAATAAATCAACATCATTCAAATATAGAAACGCATTGATTTTATTGTTTTTTTTTTCAGAAATACGTTACAATTTTGGTTACGTTACCACCTGTGCTAAACTAAAATGAAAACTATTGCGCGCATTCTCCCCTGTCCCTGATTGAAGTCGATCAAGTGGATGATCACACGCTACTTGTTGTTTGAATTTATTGGCCAACACCTCTTGAAACACGCCCTCTTTCTACTTGCCTGGAAACCCGATCGATTCTGCATGTGAAATTATAATATTTATTATATAGGAAGATATTGTTATGCTTAGTTCACTCCGTCTCCATAAACGAATCTCCAATAATATTTATTTGTAGTCGAATGAATCTGAATTGGATCTAATCACTCCATGTGCAAGAAAAATTCATAATCTCGACCCATAATCGAAACAACATGAGGTCAAATTGAAACCACTCAAAATTATTCGGTTGAAAATGAGCTATACATAAATGCATTTTTTTAATAACCAGATTTAATGATACGGAGGTGTAATACTCTATGTAAAAATATACAGTACTTTTAGATTACCGATAACCGACAAGACAAAAACCTAATCACCCAACATCATCAATCTAACCAAATCACTTAAGGTTTATTCACATCACAATGAAACGCATGTTGCCATGTTGGAGTACAAATTAACAGTGTTTGTGATCCAACAAATAGTATGGCCTTACAATATACTGGCTTGCCCCGGCCCATTTTATTTATTTTTTTAGGGAAAAAGAATGTACAAAAAACAAATCAACCTACCACGTACACAAGTGGGTATTGACGTATTGCCATGAGTTTTGAAGGTACTGTTGATATAGTTGTAAGGTACGAGGATTGCTCATGCACTCATGTCATAGGACGACTAGAGACTAGAGTATATTCATACCTAACCAGCATATATATATATGGATAGCCAATATGGGACTTGGATGATACCGAGAATTTTCAAATAGTATCAAATATTGATTCCATATTGATTATGACTCGAGTGGTTTTGTTTATAAGAAATGGTAAATCGACTTTTCCCCTTTGAAAACAATTATAAAATTATACTGGTTAGGTAATTATGTGGTGGGTCAGTCGTTTATAGTTGCATCAACAAGATTTGTTTTGGTGATCGAGTACGTATTTCCACAAATCCCTCTCTCTGGAATGGCAGCTAGCTTTTACTTAGTCATAAACTTGAACATTAATTAATTGAGATTGAGACAAGGTGTGTATGTGATGTTGTGTTAATCCAAGAATAAGCTCTCTCTTACTATCCTCTGTTCTTGCAAGTTCATTCTCGGCTTCCACAGTTAGTTAGGCCGTGATGAAGCCCATAGTTGAGATTGAGACAAGGCCCAATTAGCCCTTTAACACAAAAATGCGCTTTTGAGACTAGGCCTCCCATAATTGTGGTGATTTTCAGAAAACTGCCACATTTTGATACGCATTTAAAAACCATCAATGTTTATAGTCATCAATTGCAAAATTACCCCTGTTAGAATATGTCCATCCCACATCTGAAAGTTGAAAATAAATTGGACTAATATATAACTCAGCGGATTACTTACTCCTCCTATTACCAATTGGTTTTAGGATGGAACCCTGCTGGGCTAAGACCCCCTTTCCATTTCATGAAAAATCCTAAACTATGGCCTTAGAAGGACGCTACAGTTAATCTCTCTAAATTAATAAACTCTCTAAATTAATATTTTTCTCTGGTCCCGACTTGGGCCAATGCAAAATTTAATAAATTTCGATAACATAATAAGATAATATATTTTTAGAAAACCACTCTATAAATATAAGGTCCCATTAATATCATAAATTAATAATTATATAAAAAGTTACATAGTCATAATTAAGAAATCTAATGAAATATGATTGTAGTGTTGTTTGTTTTTTCTTACTTCTATTTGGAGCTCATCTCTAACTTTTTTTTATTGCATCCAACATTTCTAGCGTTGATTTGAAAGCAAATTTTACAATATCAACTATAATCATTCTTTTATACTTCATCTCATGAACGAATTTTGTAGTGTCCAAAACAATTTGCTATTGTCTCTTACTCAACATTAACTATCAAAGCTGAGACTACAAGATTGATAGCTTCCAAAATATTAATCTTACATGGATCAGATTGTCCCAACTCATAGTCTTCTAAAATCCTACCATAAAATCTTGTATGATAGTGCATTTTGAAAGCTCTTATTACAAAAGTCTCTTTAAATTAAAAATTATTAATTTATCAGTTAATTAATATATCTATAAAATGTTAAAATATCATTGTCCCAACTATATTAATTTATAAAGGTTTTACACTGTATTTTGTCATGTGATAAATGTGATTTGCTCTTCTTTTTCATATCCCCAAATTAAAAATCTGATTTAGTTATTGTTGGGCTCTCTACAATTAGGCCCAAATTTTGGCAACTAATGACACAGAATGGCAAGGCCCACGATTGATCAGTAGGACGTGCATCAAAGCAAACAACAGTAAATGACTAGCGGCATTTTCGTGAACAACGGCTAATGCATTCAATGCCAGGAGCGAGATTTGCGGGATACGGGAGCCGATAGGGCACAGCATTCGATTAAGGAAAATTCAAGCATAAAAGGCCTGGGGCACGAAGAGAAAAGGATATACAAACTGAGACCCTCGCAATCGCTCACTTCAATCTCATTCAACTGTCGATAATCATAAAACTGTTGTTTAAGCGTTCTCTTTTGTAAACTAGAAGAGTCATTACATAAAGTTTCAAGTTTCTCTACACACAATCAAATCGTTTTTTGCTTCGCAATTCTATCTTTTACTTACTTTGTTATTGAATTTCATCATGCTTACGAATCATAACGCGTTTAGATTGTTTTTTTTATTAAGTTTCCCTTGTTATAGCAGGTAACACGTTTACGGGTGAAATCTTCATATCCTAAACATTATAAATGAAAAAGAGCGAAATGAGGAATTGTAATGGAGTTTGTAGCTAGGGTTTGATCTCAAAGATGTGCCTGCAAAATGCCACCTTCATTATTAGTGTCATGCACAAGCAAACACACGTCGGGAATTTGTACATGCTTTGACTGATATAACTTGGGCCTGCATGCTGCAGTGTGTGGACACTGGAGAAGCAGAGCAGTGTATCGGCATCGTAGATCCTACTGGCCCGCAAATAAAATTTTATCGATTTGGAGGCCCCACATTTAATGCTTATTTTCCTGTCCACATCTCCCCCCAAAAAACGTTTGCTAAAAATGAACACCATAGATATACAATTATAGTATTAATGCATGTTTAGGACAAGTAGCTTTTTTTGATTAAATGTACTTTTAATGTTTAGGACACGTTTGCTTAGTTTTTTTCAGCACGTTTGATTTATTAGAATATAGTTTTCATATTACAAGTTTAAGACTAATATATATAACTATCTAGTATGTAAGTTCGATGAAGCCTTCAATCATTAAGTCAAGCGGTTAAACCTCCAAGGAAAGTTTCCAGAAGTTTCTAGTTCGACTCGATTTTCATGGCATGTACAGTGCCCTTCACCAAAAAAATGTAAGCTCGATAGACTAGTACTCTTTTTTTTATTAGCAGTTGATTTTAGATGGAAATTATACTAGACTTAAATATGCACGACCCTTAATTGATTATATCATAGGCTTTCACTTGCTATCGCAATATGTTTTGGTATTGGGTCTGCTCATAGGCGGACCTAGTGTCTGGTGGACATCTCTTTTAGTCGGGCTTATTACTAGCTAGCTAGTATGTTTAGTTATATTTTAAATTAAATATGGATAAATTTAAAATAATTTGTATTAAGAAAATAAACTAGTCTAGATGGTTGATTACTAAACCATATATATAATATATGTACAATAAAATAAACATATGAATAAAAAAATCACTTATATAAGAACAACAAACCACACAAACATAAATAACAAGTTACGCGTATATGAATAACAAATCACACCTATATTAATAAAAAAACCATATATATATGAATAACTAGTCATGCTTATAAGAATAATAATTATTTATAAACACATTATTGCATAAGAGACATTTTACGGTTCGATCTAGCATAACGACCGTTCTACTTGAGCGTGACCCTATTTATATAAGATAGGTAATTAAAGCCAAGGTTCATTGAGAAGATCGAAATGCTTTGAAGCAATTGTAGGTACTTGTATAAAATTAATGAGGCAATTAATTAGCGTTTCCTACAAGCGGTCTCTCGTTGAGCATTGAAGAAGACGGCTGCGACTGGGTCACCTAAGTCATGCTCCGCTGCAAACCGTCTGGTGCTGAAGTTGTTCCTCGACGAAGGCGGCATCAGCGCCTGCAGACGCCGAGCTTGCTTGAACAGAACAAACACAAATCTGTGGATGCCGATGCTCGGCTTTGGGATCTCATAGCTCATCACCTCTCTCCCTATATATCATTTTGATCATATTCATTCTCCATCATTCCAGATTCGTATTAAGCTAATTACAAGCATATATGTTTGATTTTATTAAGCTTTGTTTAAATGTTACCAATGTCATCATGTTGTAAATTGTAATGATGACCTACTAGCTAGTGTTTACTTATGATGAGCTGTATAAAATTAAAGAAATTGGCCATCTAATCTAATAATCTGTGTATTCAGGTTTAATTAGGTACATCAGATGGTAGCTAGTTTTGGTTCAATTAAAATACTTTACTCTTTGACTTTATCTTCCCTGCCTCATACCTTAAAAATAAGTTTTCCATCAAGATCGAGAATCTCAAAAGAAATGATCAAGAAGAAGAGGTTAAGGGTTTGCAAATTCAAGTACTCGGTATATAATTAAGGTAGAGGAGATCAAATATATATACCAAATGTTGCGTCTGTTGTGCCTGGAATGTCCGTAACTATCCTGCATATACATTATAATCTCACAATCAATATATTATTATGCAAATAGATTTATTGAAAGATTGCAGCATTTAATATGTTTCATGTAATTTTTTTGTTGTAAATTACTCCGTAGTAATTAATTAATAAGAAAGGAACCAGATTGGTTTTTTCTTTTCTTTAAAATTAAAAAAATGTCAAGTATGATAAGTGATTTGATTTGCAGAATGAAGTTGAATTAAGTTTAGGGCATACCAATGAAGATGCTCTCTCAAATAAGGGTCACTTGGGCCTGGCACATCTGGGTCTGTCATTACCTGCACCAATTAACTTAGCTGATTAGCCCTTGTTTGAATTGCACAATTTAATATTAAATTAAGTTACATTATATTAAATTATTAGTAACTGATGAGGATCAGAGGATATAGCTAGTGGAATTAATGAAGAGATGGAATTAATTGATTCAATTAAAGAAGCCACGTACAAGGGTAAAGAAGGTCCTGAGATCAGCAGCCTTGATCTCAACCCTGGGCTTGGAAGCCAGAACAGAAGGGAAGAGTTCGAAGCCATTGAAGACTTGCTTGGATTGGTAACTCACTACCATGTGTGTGGAGGGTGTGAAGCTGTCAATTACATCTCCAATCACTCTGCCCACCATCAATGGCTCTACTCTTTTCTGCGCCATTAATTGAAGACTTGCTTGGATATATTATATATATGTTTCCTCCTGTTTACTTGTTTTCTTATCTCCAATCACAGTGGAGTTTTCAAGTGCCTACCCTAGCCTGCACATATATATATATATACTATTACATACAGTATATACGTATTATGGAAACAAAAAGACAAAGGGGCTTTCAATTACTCATTTTCTACCATTATTTTAGAGTTGGCGCATGAGATAAGAAGAACGAGTTGGGTGTGTTTTAATTTGGAACTGTAGTTTAATACTATGTAAGACTGCATCCAAAAGGGAACCATGCAAGTACGTACAGAATAGGACTGTCTTTCTTTTTACTACTAGGTCTAGCTGCCTAGCCTAGCTAGCTTGTGATTTCTGATGGGATCATCATCATGTGAGTCCATTCTTTTGATTCGCTTTTATATATGTAGCCCTAGACATCTAAAACATACAGTAATTATAAATAGAATAGATTAATGAATTTGCTATTATGGACATTATTTTCTTTTTAGGGGAATACGTACGTACATGTGGACATCGGGGCATGTATTAATTACTTTCATATGAAAATCTTAATTAATCTTGATTTGTTAAAGTCGATTGACCAATAGAGGAGGAGATATACATGTGTAAGTCTAGGAGAATTTTATCGTAAAATCGATTGGTAATAAAAAGAGTAATACACCAATCTTATATATTAGGTAGAGCGTACGTACTTCTGATATATGAGAGAACTGAAGCCTGCATATTCTAACATTATTAAAAGCGTAATAAGCTCCATTAATTAGTTAAATAATATAATTAACGCCCAAGTAGTCAAATTTGCAAATTCCTTTTTTTGTCTCTTTTTTTTTGACATTGATCAAATTTTGTGAAAGTCGTCTACGAGTCAATAAACTGAGGATATATATCTTAAAAGTAACCTCTCAATTGTTAATAGAAGAAGGAACCTATCAATTCAAGCTTATATGCTAATTAAGTTCATTTAGTTCCAAGTGAGAATTTATATTGCTTTGAAATTTTAATCAACATTAATTAATTTGTTCATCAATTGTAGAAATCCAAATAGATAAATTTCAAATTTTCATGATCCAATAACTCGATACATAAGCGATAAGATGGATCGACATGGAGCATGAGAGGAATAGAGGGTTTGTGTACTGTGTGTCCCTAATCCCAGCTAGCTGGTTCCCAAAAGGGCTCCCACGTACTATATGTTCCTCGTCCTCTTAATTAATTATTACAGCATTGACTCTGATGAGTACTTGCCCACCTTTGTTAGCTAGCAGGTGCAACAGTGCTCACCCCTGGTTTTGCTACAGTATTAAATAACTAGATACATAAGCGATAAGATTTATGCGTACTACTTGTTCATTGCATTAACTCAATCGAAGTTAGATACTTGTTCATCTATTTATAATATTAGTTCGTTCTACTTTTATGTTGGTTCATTTTGTTATAGTTAGTTGTTCATTATGTAAATGATATTTGAACGACACCAGTAATGCAAAAAGAAATCAGGAATTAGAATGTGATGTTTACAATGGAGGTGCCCCGAGCAAGAAAGCAAAAAATAGCAGCATTTTGTATGGGTTTGGGAGCAAAAACAAATGGGCAATAAAAAATTGACAGCGTAGGCAATATAGCAATAACTGGGCCAGAATTGATAGTTTGATTTGGGCAATATTGGGCCTTTTTCAGGCCCATTCTATGCGTGGCAACTCGATCCCCGAATACTCGAATACCGTTACGCCACCAAAACCCCGCGCAAAACGAGAGAGTTCTTTTCTTAGGATCGAATGACATATGAGTTTATTTAATTGAATATACATAGCAATATTTTACGTGCACGGTTTGGGCACACACAAATCAATGTGGTCCCGTATAACACTACCAATCTCAAGCATTACCACAAAAACTCACGACTTGCGTTGTCAGCATTAAAAAGGCACATGCCTTAGAATATGCTTATTCTTTCCCCACTAAAACCGTCGACCTCTTCTTTGTTCTTGAATCATAATTAATTCAATGCACTCATAATTAATAATACCTTCTTCGCATTCCATTATTCAATTTTCCGCTTAGGGTTATGAATCTTACCAGTAAAATTTTTTAGTTCGTTAGGTACCCAATTAAGAGGATTCGCATGATGCATGCATTTTGGTGTATATATGGAAATGAATTTGTAAGTATATACATTAAAATTGAATACCCAAAAATAAAAAAGCGTACGAAATTTGTCCAATATAATTGCACGTACTTATGACAATTAGACAAATTCAGGAAAAGAGGGTTCCCAAAAGAGAGGAAAAGAGCTAATTGGCTAAGATTGCCTGGTTTTGCGCTGTGTGGCTCTGCAGGTTGGTTTTTAATTCTGGCCCCCAGAATATCCGCTGCGCTTCATTTTTCCAAACTATCAACTCCTAATTAACATGATTGACTAGGATTTATAACAATAAATAATAATAATAATAATAATAATAATATATGTGTTGTTATAACTCGGAGTATAATAATACACAAGTCTAGTATATGTACCTATATGTTATCGATCATATCCTAAACGTACACAATGTACTAATTAATTTCTACAATGTAGTCAAGGTAATTGCATCAGTTAATGAAGAACCCAAGGCAAGCTTTGCTTACAATTTTGTCCTAAACTCCAGAAATGAATATATTTTACCATTTAAGAATTAACCAACTTGTAGAGATATAGTGTAGTTTCATATAAGTCGGTTTAGCAAGGTTTGTTATAGTGTGAGCTGGTGTACTTAGTTTACAACAGACTCAAGTTGTAAACAATATAAATAGCTCTTTTGTACACATGTTTTGTAAGAAAATATTCTGGTGAATAACAGAATTGTGAGAGAGTTTGTTATGGCTCATTCCGAATATTCTTCTTCTTCTCATTTTCTTGTTTGATTGATTGTGTGAGAGTGCTGGAGAATTGATGCTTCTTGCACAATTCTACATGGTATCAGAGCCACCTGTGAGGGCTTATCTCGTCTTTTTTGAGTCTTGAAGAACTGAAGCTTGAAGAAGACAGTAATGGCGGCACAGAACAATGGTCAGAATCATGGTGATCCGTATTCGCTGAATAATTCGGACAATCCAGGGCTTGGACTGACTCAAACGCAGTTCAATGGGAACAATTATGTGATTTGGAGTCGTCAAGTGACGATGGCTCTTGGAGCGAAGCTAAAGTTAGGGTTCGTTGATGGAACCTTGCCGAAACCTGCGAACCTTGCTAAAGTTAGCGGAACGATATAATCAAAGTACAGCTCCTCTGATTTATCGTCTTCAACAAGAGTTGGCTTCAATTGTGCAGGGTGATTTGTCTGTCACAGCGTATTACAACAAATTAAAGCAATGCTGGGATGAATTGGAGAATCTCCAAGGAATTCCAAGTTGTGCTTGCGGAGGAAGTAGGAATTGCATCTGCGATTTGTCTGGGAAATTTCAAGACATGCTGAATCAGAATCATTTGATGCAATTTCTGATGAAGCTCAATGATCAGTTTGATGCAGTCAAGAGTCACATCTTGTCTATGGATCCTTTACCAAAGGTTAATAAAGCCTATTACACTGTGTTATCGGTTGAAACACAGAAGAATGTGGGAATGAAACTTGTTGAACCAACAGCTGGTTTTTCTGTGAATTCTTTTCATGGAAAAGGACATCAAGAACAAGGAAGTTCTGGAACCAAGAATGGTTCGGATGACAAAAAGGATACAAAGTCATGGAAGAATGGAGAAAAGAAAGTTTGTTTTCATTGTAAAGAACCAGGTCATGTAAAGAGCAATTGTTTCGAGCTAATTGGATATCCTGATTGGTACAAGGGAAAGCACAACAAAGGAGGATATAGGGGAGCTGCGCAAGTCAGTTCAGATCAAGATGAAGGTGTGAAGCAGGATACACCTCTGGATACAAATGCAGGCATTAGTCAAGAACTAGTTCAAGCTGTGTGTCAAGAAGTGATTAAAGCGTTCAAGGGAAAGGCTGTGATGAATGCAGAAACTTGCAAGTCTCAGTTTGGAGGAGCTGGACACAGTTTTTCAGGTATGTCTTGTCTTTCTTTTAGTGCCTTATCTAGAAGTAAAGAAGAATGGATATTAGACACAGGGGCTACAGATCATATGACGCCTTATGCTGAGATACTAAGTGATGTCAAGATGTTGAAATGTCCTATTTATGTACGAACCCCTGATGATTCTGTTAAAACTGTGTGGAAACATGGGAAGGTTAGACTGAACAGAGAGTGTGTTCTTGAGGATGTCTTGCTTGTACCAGAATTCAAATACAACTTGTTGTCTATAGGGAAATTGGTGAATAGTGGAAGGATTAGTGCTATATTTTATTCACACGGATGTGTGTTGCAGGACCGTATGACTAAAGAGAATGTAGCTGTTGGACAGCAGCAAGGAGGGCTGTATAAACTGGAGATTGGAAGAGAACAGATGGAGATAGATAAACCAGGGCAAGAGTCTAAAGTGTGTTTAGTTTCTGATACACCTTATGATTGTAAAATTCTGCATTTTAGACTTGGTCATATGTCAATTTCTAAATTGACACATCTATCTTGTTCTAAAGGGAAAACTACTAGTTTTGTATGTGATGTGTGTGAACAAGCAAATTTTCATCGATTGCCCTTTCAATACAGTGATAGTGTTTCAGAAAATTGTTTTGATATTGTGCATACAGATTTGTGGGGGCCTTATAGAGTAGCTACATTAAGTGGTGGAAGGTATTTTTTGACTCTAGTTGATGATAAGAGTCGAGCTACATGGATTTTTCTGTTACATAGTAAAATTCAAGTCTGTGAGACTCTGAGGGGTTTTATTAATATGGTCAGAACTTAGTTTGGAAAGATACCTAAGGTGTTTAGGTCAGATAATGGATCAGAGATTGTCAATCATGATTGTCAGAAGTTGTTTGCTGAGTTTGGTATTTTACATCAAAGGTCTATGGTTTACACTCCACAACAAAATGGAGTAGTGGAGCGTAAACATCGACATCTATTAGATACAGCACGAAGTATTATGCATCATGCTGGATTTCCAAAGAGGTTATGGGGAGAAAGTGTTATGGCTGCCGTTTACTTGATTAATAAGATGCCTATGGCTCATTTAGGATGGAAAACTCCTTATGAGATGTTATGGAATAAAGAAGCATCTTATGATCATTTGAGAGTGATAGGGTGTTTATGTTATGCTAAGGTGAATCATGGACATGTTGATAAGCTAGAAGCTAGAGGAAGAAGGTGTGTTCTGTTAGGTTATCCTTCTCAAAAAAAGGGATACAGATTACTGGATTTGCAAACTGATGAAGTATTTTGTAGCAGGGATGTTAGATTTTTTGAGGATGTATTTCCTTATAAGGATTGTTCTACTGTAGTTCCATCTATTTTGCCACCAACACAAGTTTCCTGGACTTCTGAAGAAGATAATGGTGATTCTGAGATTCAGGATCCTGATATAGGTCATTTGAATGTTCTGCCTCATGCACCAGATGCAGCAGTTTTGGAGCAACCGGTTTTGAGAAGATCTACTAGAGAAAGAGCTCCACCATCATGGTTAAAGGAGTATTCAGTGCATACAGCCTCATCTGATTTGGCTATTGTACAACACAAAGCATTCATGACACAGGTTCTGTCTGTACATGAACCAAGGAGTTATCAACAAGCTAAGAAAGATGGCAAATGGATTGAGGCCATGGATAAAGAGATAGAAGCCCTTGAGAAGAATGGTACTTGGGTTTTGACATTGTTACCAAAGGGACATAAGGCCATTTCCTCTAAATGGGTGTATAAGGTGAAATATAAAAGTGATGGTACTTTGGATAGATATAAGGCAAGGTTGGTAGTAAAAGGGTATAATCAAAAGATAGGAAAAGATTATAAACATACTTTTAGCCCTGTTGCTAAACTACCTACTGTGAGAGTTGTAATAGCCCTTGCCACAGCTCGAAATTGGCCTATACATCAAATGGATGTTAATAATGCTTTTTTGCATGGTTTCTTAGATGAAGAAATTTATATGTTGCCTCCTGAAGGGTATGATAAGGCACGGAATGGTGAAGTTTGCAAGTTGCAGAGGTCTTTATATGGGTTAAAACAAGCTGCTCGGAATGGAACATTGAATTAACAAGTTTTCTGGTTAATCTGGGGTATGCACAGTCTCATTCTGATTACAGTCTGTTTGTTAAGCAGGATGCACAGGGATTTACAGCTTTGTTAGTCTACGTTGATGATATTTTGGTAACTGGTTCTAATTCTTATGAGATTGATTCTGTGAAAACTGCTCTGCACAACAAATTTACTATCAAAGATATTGGTTTGGCCAAGTATTTTCTGGGCATGGATATTCTCCGGACTGAAACTGGGACATACTTATGTCAAAGGAAGTATTTGCATGATATTCTTCTTGATTGTGGCATTGAAGAAGCTAAGGGAGTTAGCTTTCCTTTGCATACTGGTTTAAAACTCACTATTGATGAGGGAGAGAGACTGCAGGATGAAGAGCAATATAGGAGGTTGATTGGAAGATTATTATATCTTTCACTCACAAGACCAAACATTTCCTATGCTTGCCAACATCTAAGTCAGTTTGTTTCTTCTCCCCGGTTACCTCATTGGAATGCAGCCATTCATGTGTTGAAGTATCTTAAAATACACCTTGTTTAGGGTTGTTTTATCCAGTACAAACTCAGTTGAAGCTTACTGGATTTACTGATGCTGATTGGGGTGCTTGTCTTCACACTAGAAGGTCTTTAACAGGTTATTGCATATTCCTTGGTCATTCATTGGTTGCTTGGAAAACTAAGAAGCAGGCCACTGTATCCAGATCATCTACTGAGGCTGAGTATAGGAGCATGGCTGCTACAACATCTGAGTTAGTATGGATGGATTTTTTGCTTCAGGATTTACACTTACATGTTCCTAGACCTATCACTTTGTTTTGTGACAACAAGGCAGCCCAGCAGATTGCTGCTAACCCTTGTTTTCATGAACGAACCAAGCATTTAGAAATTGATTGTCATTTTACTCGACAAAAGGTTCAACAAGGTTTTCTTTCAACATCCTACATTCCTTCTGCTTTACAGCTTGCTGATTTTATGACCAAAGCATTTGGCCAGGCTCGGCATCAGTTTTTGTGTGTCAAATTGGGCCTCACAGAGGTTCCAATTTGAGGGGGTGGTGGTGTAGAGATATAGTGTAGTTTCACATAAGTCGGTTTAGCAAGGTTTGTTATAGTGTGAGCTGGTGTACTTAGTTTACAACAGACTCAAGTTGTAAACAATATAAATAGCTCTTTTGTACACATGTTTTGTAAGAAAATATTCTGGTGAATAACAGAATTGTGAGAGAGTTTGTTATGGCTGATTCCGAATATTCTTCTTCTTCTCATTTTCTTGTTTGATTGATTGTGTGAGAGTGCTGGAGAATTGATGCTTCTTGCACAATTCTACACAACTCTCCGTCACTGGTCCAACTCATATGTATTACAGATCGAGTATATGTATACATTAATTATATAATGCTACATCTAAACCAATACTCCACTATGATAAAAAAAAACAAAAAAACTAACATGCCAAAAACACCAGATAAGTTGGTTCACTTGCACTCTTATTCGATCAAAACGTACACGTATGTTTTAAGTTGGTTCACGCTTACATGAACCCGTCTAATTAATTATAGCTAGGTCCGATCGATTCAAGCCAAGTATTTTTAATGTTGATAACGTGTACCGACCGATAAATACTCAAAACGTGTATGCCAAAGAATCTTAGCCGACCATGAAAGACAACTCATTCTTATTTTCTTCTGCAACAACAATTTATATTTTCTAATATATAGAAAAAAATTGGACTGATAATTTTGTATTGAAATCTCACTATATATGCAATTCTATATATGAACTTGGCCTTCTTAGCTAGCTTGTTTGATAGTTACTACAAGATAGGAGAGAGTATGAAGACTTTGCATTCTACATCAAAGCCTTGTGGCAATAATACTCTCCTCTTCTTATCAATCGTGATTGGATTTCTGCTCGTTCTTGAGTTACAAGTGTTGCCTTCACGAGCATCCGGTGCTTTCGTTCGACCAGGTGCCCGAAATCTTATCTTCACCCATAACAATTCATCCAAGCATGAACCCCAACAGGTCCATCTCTCTTCTCATCTTAATCAATTTCTTCAATTAATTCCCTATATATAATATCTAATTAATATAATGAGGCTTTAATTTATTAAAAACTAGTTTATATAGCTAGCTATAGCTAGTAAGAGAATCCTATATTCGATATCTCGTAAATTTCTCTAATTTCCTTTTAATTTACACGACCAAAACGTATAATTAAGCACCAATTTCTAAAAGTTTATTTTCCGCCAATTTCTTCATGATAATATATATGTGGTAGAGTATGTATATATAGGTTCATGTATCAATGGTAGGGGAGGAGCATATGAAAGTATCATGGATAACGGAGAGCTCCCTCGCGCCGTCCACCGTTGAATACGGTACGGAGCCCGGAAAATATGTTGGCTCGGTCACCGGCCACCACCTCCACTACCAATACTTCTTCTACACCTCAGGCAAGATCCACCACACCACGATCGGGCCGTTGAAGCCCGCCACCACGTACTACTACCGATGTAGCAAGGCGGGGGCCGAGTTCTCATTCCGGACCCCGCCTTCCACTCTCCCCGTCGAGTTCGTTGTCGTAGGTTAGTGACTAACTAATTCCATCTAAAAATTATATATCTTCCTTCATTTTACCTTTTTTCCTTTCTAAAAATATATGTTGCTCGATAGGCTACGTGGCGCAAACTAATTTTCTCTGGCTAGGATTGCGACTAGGAGAGGTACAGAGATGGATGCAGCCAAATATAAATTATAAAGTATCTTGCAAACATACAAATTGTGTACAAGATGACAATGTCTCAACTCACTAGAATACACTAGGGATAAATATTTGTGTATATAAATATAGAAAATATTAATGTTAGAATTTTTGTGGTTTTGATAATTGCGTATGTCGGTACGTTACTATATATGTCAAATTAATGTTTCTATATATGATCCAAGAAATTGTATATATCATAGGAGAAAGCATTAAGGTAGGCTCTTCTAGCTTATCAATGCTAGGAAGATAATTAATGTGCAATTTATTGTCTTGTGACCTACAAATTAAGGTGGCTAGCTATATCTTAGTACTTAATTAATTAATGCACTTTCTCTTATTGTAAATAAAACTAGGGCGCTCAAAATACAAAAATAGTCAAATAATTAATTTTTCCTTATACCAAATTAAATAGGTTCATCAATAATTAAGGTGTAAATCTTTAACTTGAGATCCGTATATGTATATGCAGGTGACTTAGGGCAGACCGAGTGGACGAAATCAAGCCTAGACCACGTAGCGGAAGCCGACTACGACGTGTTCCTCCTCCCAGGCGACCTCTCCTACGCGGACTCCCTGCAACCGCTCTGGGACTCCTTCGGCCGCCTGGTGGAGCCCTACGCCTCCGTCCGTCCATGGATGACGGTGGAGGGCAACCACGAGGTGGAGGCCATCCCCATCCTCCACGGAAAAGGCTTCACCGCCTACAACGCCCGCTGGCCCATGGCCTACGAGGCGTCGGGGTCCACCTCCAACCTCTACTACTCGTTTGACGTGGCAGGAGGGGCCGTCCACGTCATCATGCTGGGGTCGTACGCGGACTACGACGCTGAGTCGGACCAGTACAAGTGGCTTGAGGGTGACCTGGCGCGGGTGGACAGGGCGCGTACGCCCTGGGTGTTTGTGGCGTTGCACGCGCCGTGGTATAATTCGAATGCGGCGCATAAGGGGGAGGGGGAGGCCATGAGGAAGGCCATGGAGGAGATGCTTTATCGTGCGAGAGTTGACGTCGTCTTTGCTGGCCATGTTCATGCATATGAAAGATTTGTACGTGGCCTGGCCGGTTTCTTAATTCATTTTCATTTAATTAATTAATTAATTAATTACTTCTAAGTTCTATATGATTTATTAAAAAATACTCCAGTACTATACTACTATGGGTTTTGATGGATGTGTAATTAATATTATTAATTTGAACGTACGCAGGGTAGGGTTTATGATAATGCAGCTGATCCGTGTGGGCCGGTGTACATTACCATTGGCGATGGAGGAAATAGAGAGGGTCTTGCCATGACGTAAGTATAATTAAATTTAAGCTTAAAACATTAGATGCATTTAATTTGTACGTGGACATATATAACCAATTATTGATCGAACAGGTTCGAGGAGCCTTCTCCACCCATCTCATTGTACAGGGAACCAAGCTTTGGGCATGGAAGGTTGAAGGTGATGGACGAAAACAAGGCACATTGGTCGTGGCGGCGAAACAATGACACCAATGCATTTGTTGCCGATGAAGTTGTGCTTCAGAGCTTGAGTTCTTCCTCACACTGCATGCCGCATCCACAATCCAAAGAGGAGCTCTGATTGATCGAATTAAATTTCCTTGCTTGCTACTTTATTATATATGCAAAGCTACGTACGAAATGCATATCTAGGGAAGCTAAGTAACATATATATTACATAATATATAGTTTTTTGTATTTTGCATTTTGACAGAATATTAGTTAATTTTCTTGTCAATTTGGCAGTACACATTGTACCGTGGCTTCCATTATGACACATAGAGCAAAAATTTGGACAAACTTCATCAGTTCATGATCTAAATTCTAAATTGTCAAAATTTCCAGTAGTGGTATTATATATGGATGTAAATTTTCGCTATCATATCGACTAACAGCACAAAGGTGGGCCGATCTATCTGCTATAGTTGAAACCATATACTGTTATTCTCGGGTCGGCCCATATAAGTTAGCACATAAACAAGTATGTTATGTAGTTTAAGACCGATGTCGAGGTAATCACCTTTTGGATATTTTGTAGTTTAAGTGTTTCTTTTATGTAAAGTTAGCCTCATAGGCTCACTCTTTGAGTGTATATTCCCATTTCTCCTTCTATATAATTTAACTTTAACCTCTAAAAAAAGTATGTTATGTAAAAGGTCTACAACTTAAACAAGTACATAAAAATTTTACAATAAGATATGAGTTGAACAAGTTCAATAACAATATAGAGAAGGGAAGCAAAAAAAAAAAAAAAAAGCAAAGTAGATCATTAAAAGTCATGATATGATGTACTTGTTTAAATTTGTGCAAGACTGCAGGGCTATCCTTACTTTCAAGTTTCAATCGAATTAGAGTCCGGCCACAAGCACAAGTTTCAATCAAAAAGTACATATTTTATTGAAAACTTGTCTTCATTTATTTTAAAATTAATGATTAAAATTATGGATAACGAAAATATAAAAAGATCGATATCCTTATATATTAACACAAAAATAAGTATACATCATCATCATGCCACTATGTGCCAAATTATACAAGGTTTTCCCCAATCACATGAGAATTTTTAAACGAAAATTAAAAAAATCTCCATTTGCATTGGCTGCCACACCAAGTTACAAGTACAACAGTTAACCCTCATCATATCTTATTATGTAGCTTTGCCGCCTTGACCACCGGATTCGCTTTGGCAATCGCCGCCTTCCCCATGGCCTTGTAATCGAACGTGCAGCCGTGTTTCTCCGGGTACCGGTGGGCCCCGCAGAACGTTGACTCGCACCGGCACTTGAACCCCGTCAATCCGACGCGTCTCTTGCACGCTACGCACCTGTTTGCAATTGCCGAAGCCGATTTCAGATCCGCCGCCGCCGCCGCTCCAGCTGATTCCGGCAGTCGAAGCGCCGGAATGACGATGGATGACGACGCTGATGCGGAGGCGGTCAACGGCTTCAGTGAAGGAGACGTTCGCGTGGATTTCGATGTATTGTTATCGTCGAAGGCGGCCTTGGCGATGGCGTTTTGCTCCGCTTTCATCCGCAGATCTCTGTGGCATTTGGAGCAGAGATCCGATGTCGTTAGGCTACCGAAGAATCCACAGTTGTTGGCGCACAGTTTGTGGCCCTCTGGCGCCTGAAATTCGTGCTCCTCCGCCATTTTCCCTTTGCTGTTTACTCTTTGCGAAATTGAATTAAGATCGTCCGATTTTCAACCTCGATCTGTGACAATTCACAGTTGATATCAGAGAACAAACTCACAACATCAGGCCAGATAGATTCCGATGATTAGAAAGGGGAAACGAATTGCGTCAAAGAATTTGTACTTACATAAAAAGGATACGTGGAGAAATTTCTTTCTCTGTGATGATCCGAGGCGAAATTGAAGGATAGAAGAGAAACTAGGGAGGGGAGAATGGGGAGGGCGAAGAACAAGGCAGAAATTAAAAAGGAGGCAAGGAGAAAGCGACGGGGGAAATAACGGAGAAGGAAGATGTGTTAATTTTAACGATTGATTTTTAATTTTAGAAAAAATCGTTATGGTTTGGAACATAATTAGTTGACTACCGCGCTAAAATGAGACGCAACCACGGCGATGAAATGTATCCGACCGAGTACGAATCGTGTTGGACGCGTGTAATTATTGATCAAGAGAAGCTTAGAGTTGGAGTCACTTCGATTTTTAAAGCTAAGCCTTCTGCATTGGATTTCTTTGTAAGACTCGAACTGATATCTTACTAACATAAAAAGATCCAGATTCGGAATAGTAATATTATACTACATCAAGTGAGTGCTAGTTTATCAACTAATCAACCAACTAACTACTCGTTTGATTCACGTGACCTTTGACGGGCAGCCGCACACTATACATACAGCAAACTGAGCAAAGATATAAGAAAATGTCCAGATTCCTTTTCATTGAATAATTTAATGAATAAAATATACAAATTCCCTCCACTTCTTCTCTAGATTTGATTGCCGAGATCAAATCAAATCCCCACTTTCCAATTCGAAATAATACCATACCCAAAGGCGAAGATAAGTAGATAACCAATCCATGTACACCAGCAAATTAGTTTCGTAGTTTCGTTTGGGGGCACCGGCAGGATCGATCAAGAGCTCAACTTCAATTCCGGCCATGGAGGGTGGCGTGATCGCAGTTTGGTGTAGGAACAATGAGAAGATTGTTCGGCTGCTGCTCGCGCTGTTTCTGGGTCAGCTTGTTTCCTTTGTAATGGCGCTCATGAGCTTCTCTTCCTCTTATTTGGCTGATCTCGGTAAACCTAAATGCTCTGTAAGTTGCTGAATTCTTAGTAATTTCGAGTCAATCTGTCTCAATTTGCAATCTTGCAGGCGTGGATGCACCGCTTACGCAGTCATTCTTCACATACTTGAGCTTAGCTGTGGTTTATGGGTCCATTATGGTGTATCGGAGAAAGAAATTTCTGGTAGTTTCCCCTTCCCCTAGCAATTTTTTGGCTGAAGACAGACTTGTGATTTTGCCTAATTTAGACAGTTGATTCACTGACATTGGTGTTTTGAGATTGAATTTGTGTCACCCCTTTTCTCTTTTCTCTCAGGTTCCTTGGTACTATTATGTGCTATTAGGATTTGTTGATGTTCAAGGAAACTATCTTGGTGAGTGATTCTGGTTTATCTAAAATGATGATTGAGCTTGCTTGATAGCCACTAGAAAATAGATTTCTGCTTTACTACAATGGATATTTAAATTAGATTTGTTATGCTAGTAGTTTTTTGTACATCATAAATAAGTTTTCATCTTGGAATTGGGTGATTAGCTAGCTGTTGACTCAGTCTCTCTTATCAGAGTGAAGTAGGAATAATGTATATCATCTGAGGATTCATTCCAACATGTATGCAGTTAATAAAGCATACCAGTATTCGTCCATCACCAGTGTAACCTTGTTGGACTGCTGGACTATCCCATGGGTCTTTATCCTCACATGGTTCTTCATTGGCACTCGGTATTCCATTTGGCAGTATGTCGGGGCAGCCATCTGCATTGTTGGCCTTGGTCTCGTCTTCCTCTCTGATGCTGGTGTTGGCGATGATGGTGATTTTGTTTTCTCGTCTCTTTAACTTTTGATTTTTCCAAGCTGTAATTAGTATGTCACCTGATTGTTTTTTTTTTTGAATATATATTTCTTATGTGATGTTTCAGATGGATCTAAACCACTTTTAGGTGATATTCTTGTTGTGGTCGGGACACTTTTCTATGGCTTCAGCAATGTTGGCGAGGTTGGTCAGATATTTCTTGAGATTTGCCTTTATTCTCTATCTCTACATCTCAACATGACATCTAAATTTATTTTAAGTTATCAACAAAGTTTTAGTCAGAAAAATGTGGGATACGTACACTTGGTTGGAGGACTGCCATTTTCCAACTTCACACTTGTCTGATTCATTAGAATCTGGTTTTCAAGTCTGATATACACTTTGACCTTGGCTTTGCTGGGTGTATTTGCAATCATCCATTGCTTAAATTATGCTCTTCACGATGGTGGTTGAATTGATGCAGGAATTTTGTGTCAAGATGAAAGATCTTGTCGAAGTTGTGTGCATGCTTGGCGTATTTGGACTGCTTGTAAGCATTGGGGAAATGTATCCTTGTAGAATTTATACCTAAGATCTAAGCATAACAACTTCTAGCTTGTTATATTTGTTTTGTTGATAATATCTTAGACTGTCACTCCTTAACCTTTGATAAGTGCAATATTTGAACGAACAAGCTTGGAATCAATCGAATGGTCTACTGACATTGTGAGTATTGACCACCTCATATAAGCAATGGTCTTAAAGTTGTCATCTTTGTGAAACTAGAGTTGTCAGAAATCAATATTGTGACAGCAGCATTCACATTATAAGGGCCTGTTTGGTTGTGCACTAAACAGAAGTTGTACTTGATTACAGATTTTAGGATTTGCTGCATATGCTTTTGCATCCTTCTTGTTCTACGCCTTTGCACCTTATGTCCTGAAGGTCAGTTCTCTCAATTCCTATTAAGATGTGAAAATTTCCGATTAGTTTTGAGTGTATTTACTGAAATGCTCTCTGGATGCATACATACAGTTCAGTGGAGCTGCATTGTTCAATCTCTCCCTTCTCACATCAGATATGTGGGCTGTACTTGTTCGCATCTTTTTCTATAAACAACAGGTAATTTTTCATTTCATTTCCTAAATCGTCACGTCACGTCACGTGTAGTACTATGTGGATGGATACTCAACCAATCAAGGCTCTATTGTGCAGGTTGACTGGCTCTACTTCGTTTCATTTGGGCTCGTGGTTGTGGGACTCGTTCTCTATTCCAAAACGTAACAAACTCGATCTGTGACGATTAAAGTTTTGATCCGAGTATATATGCTCTACAAACATGTCTGATCTTTGGTATATTTTGATCTTTAGCAGTGAAAAAGAACCTGCGGATAGTATTAGCCCTGCAGAAGAAAGCACTAACGGAGATTATCAAATACTCGATGGACAAGAAACGGGTTCACGAAATGACAACAGCGTGGAAGCCTGAAGAATTTTGTGCTGTGTTCATAGGCCAGTTTTGCAATGTACCACATAATGTAACATTTTAAGTCAGCAGTAAATTTCTTTGTACCCGTGTTGTAATCGTACCAGTGTCTACCTAATTCCATCAAACCATCAAAGGCTTGCTATTCTATGTATGCTAAGCTTCAAAATGAAGGGTCAAATAATGATAATAGCAAGCAACCCCATACCCTCTATGCTAAACAAGATTACTGATGTAAAATTGTGAGGATGCACGGGGGTGGGGGGGGTGGGGTGGGGGGGGGGTGGGGTGGGGGGTGGGGGTGACCCTTCTCTTTGGGCCTGTCTACTCTAACATGGTATTAGTGCTTCGGCATTAGTATGTACCATCCTATGGAGTCTGGCCGGGTAATCGGTATGTGTTCTTAGGTTTGTGGATCTTTGATGCTGTATCTTTCACATATATCTCTTTGGATATATGGTCTTTTGTAAACCTTCTTTCCTCTCTATAAAATTTACCACTTGCGAAAAAATAGCAAGCAACCCCCCTCATCTAGTCATTTGTATCATTGTTTCTATAAAGAATATTTTGAATAATGTCGACGGTCAATCATCTCTCTTAACAAGTTAGCACAGATCATGTGACGCTATTGAGTTATGAGTATAATTGAATTGATTCTGTCAAGTTTATGGTTCATGCATTATTAAGTCAAAATCTATTGCATCAAGCTCTAAACCTCTATATATTAAAGTTGTTGGAGTTCTTCCACATTGCTATTGACATGTCCTATTAGGGCCATATTTTTTTTTTCGCTCTTTTATTGAATTTTATGTAATCAAGTCCACTATTGAACTATTTAATTCATTTTTTATCTTAATTATTTTGAATGAAATAACCCTTGCACTGCCTTGCATGACACTATCTCCCCTTCGCAACCACCTCCCACCATTCAAGAGCGATCCTTCTCCGATGGCTCAGCCACCGCCACCCCAAACGCAAACGCAAACGCCGCCTCCGTCTTCGCAACCACCTCCATCTCCCCTTCCGCCCTCTTCCTCCCATCATCCCTCACCCGCGCCCCCAATTACCCCCTCCCCGAACCCTAACCCTAAAACCCTAACTCCTCTGCTTCAGCCTGAATCCCAACCCCATCCGCACCAGATTCAACAGCTCGACCATGATCAAAAACACGACCAGCACGATCAGCAATTCTCCGGTTTCCAGAGCGCTCAGAACCGGCCAGCATTGGGCCGCCATTGGCAACATCCTTCTCATATGTCCCCCTTTCAGCCTCATCATCTTCCACCTATCCCTGCTCCCTCCACTTCTGCTTCCGCCTCTTCGCCGTCTCCTGTTCCCTCTGCGCCGCCTAGAGGGGGCACAGCCATTGGCGTTCCTGCAATCCGTCCTGGCATGTCGCCCCAACCCAACGCTTTTTCTGCCAGTTTTGGATATGGCGTGGTCCCTCGAAATCCAGCTAATGCGTCTGAGCCACCGACCAATTCCGGCTCTTCTACGGTAAGCAATTCGATTTTTTTTCCCCTTTACAAAAATTGTCAATCAAATTAGTGTGCAAGGATTGATTGACTTTCAAATTTAAGTCATTTTTTGTGTTCGAATCACTTAGGTGAGACCAGCAATGCATATTGGTTCTCAGATGCAAGCAGGTGTTCTCCCAGGAAACCATCAGCAGAGACCTCAGTTATCCTATAGACCTCAACCTAGTTTGATTAACCAACCCTCTTCTTCCCAGGTTAGTGCTCACTACTCAGCACATGTTTTATTATGAGAATTTCTTTAATTTTCTTCTGGTTTTGGAATTTTTATGGAGGAGGAACACCGGGTCAAATCTGCTGTAGGATTATCATTTGATGGAATGATATCAGTGAACTATGCATGTATACTAGAATCGTATGAAAGTGTGAAACGAGATTTGTTTGTTGGTTTCTGTTTGTATTATCTCTTGGCATGACTATGAGCAAGAGCAGTCTCTATATGTGTTTTGTGTTGTTCAAATTGGACAAACTTTATTGATGCCTCAAGGTTCAAACTTGATTTATTTTACCTCCAGAATTTCCAAGGTCAAGGCATCATGAGACCCTCATCCATAGGATCTCAAAGTAATGCAGTGACTAGCACATCACAAGGTCCATCTTCTCAGAACCAGGCTTGGTTGCCTTCTGGACATCATGGGAGACCCCCTATGCCAATCCCTCCTAGAGCTCAGTTGAATCCCCAATCTTTGCAGCAAAAGTCACCTATGACTCCACAGTCTCATCATGCCATGCCTCCAGCTTTACAGCAACAACAGCAACTATCCTCCCAGCAGCAACAACCATCTACAAAACTTTCAAATCAGCAGCGGGAGCACCCTGGGCAGCAATTATCAGCACCTAGGAATACTATTTCTCAATCTTCCTCGAGCCAACAAGCCAGAGTTCAGGGGTCTGCAAACCAGAAATCTTCTTCACCTGCTGCGCCACAACTTAGCACTGTGCAACCTGTCTCAAATGATATTGTACCTGTGGAAGAGATTGATGAATCAAATAAGAGGATTATTGGCAAGAGAAGCATTCAGGAACTTGTCAATCAAGTACTCATTTCTATCCTTATTACATCATTATCTACTTCATGGAACTTGTGCAGTTTTCAAGTGATTAATGTTCCTTGAAACCGATGTGTTTGGCATTCACTTCTGGTATGGGTGAAATTTTTCGTTTCATGGTTGCCCCATCTTCTTTGGACCATCCATTAAGATAGAATCTTGGAATATATTTTAAAGGCTTATGATTGGACATGCTGTGTTTTTGTTATATTTTTTTTGAAGTTTGACTTGGAAGTGGTATTAAAATATGCCTTATCAAAAGATGTCTTTTCTCTTTTCTTCTTTTCATATATTCTTGAAGTTGTTTGTATATCTCCTAATTTTGTACTGAGTGGATGGTCTCATATGCATAGACGTTTCTTTTTCTACAAAACAGATTTAGAGAGTCAAGAATTTTATTTTCTGTTATTGCTTGCATGTAGATTGACCCATCAGAGAAGTTGGATCCGGAAGTTGAAGACGTTTTGATTGACATTGCTGAAGAGTTTGTTGAATCTGTGAGTTACTCACGCATATATTGTTGCATTTGCATATCTCACTAGATTAGGGAAATGATTGCATCCTTTATTCACAGTTTTTTTTATATGTGATTACTATGTATTGGTTCTGGTTTTGCATATTTATTTACCATGATCTATCTGTCAAATGGTTCATCTACATATGGAAGTTTTGACAACATCTAATATGAGGAAATAATTTAGGATGAAAATCCACTGCTGGCAGTTCAGGTCCAAAATTCTGACAGGGTAGGGTTTTATTCAAATCTGACATTACAGTTTGGTTTGGGTTTAAGTGATTTTCTGGCCAGATTTTGAACCTAAATTCTCAGTGGAGCCAATTCCTGAATTAAGTTGACAAAATCGGTGTCTGTTGTTTGGAGATGAATCAACAGAATACCTTAATGCTGGCAGTTCTACTTTGGAAAAATACCTTAATGCGACTGTGATTTTTTTTTTAGAAATACATATATGGTATGAGAGGATCTGTTGAACATTAATCTGGTAATTCAGCTGTCATATTTCCATCACTGTACATTCAGTGTACCAAAACTTGTTGCTGCTAATGATTAATTTGGTCTAACCATAAGCTTGCGATTTGTTTTATTGATGGACCCTAATCCTCCGAGCTTGCATAATTTATCATTCTTTTCTTTGAGTTTGTCCTTGTTTTGTTCAATAATGATAAGGGAATTTAACAGATTACAACTTTTGGTTGTTCATTGGCCAAACACCGACAATCAAGTACTTTGGAAGCAAAGGACATACTTCTGCACTTAGGTCAGTTGTGCAACGAATTTTTAAACATCACTTCCTTGTCATGATCCTTTTGTGTATCTGAATGCAACATTATCATTTGCATATAGAGAGAAATTGGAATATGACACTTCCTGGGTTTGGTGGAGATGAGATCAAGACATTTAAAAAACCTGTGAGTATGAGCTTAATTAATGCTCCTGTATCATAGTATTTGGTACAATAGTGGTCATATTTATCTCATTATGTGGTGATTTGCAGTCGACAAATGATCTTCACAGGGAACGGCTTACAGTGGTATGCATTTAATGCTGTATGGTGCGATTCCAAATGGTTTAACTTTTATAGATGTTTGTTTTCTCATGTTTTCTTTCTTGCAGGTGAGGAAGTCTATTGCAGGAGCTGACATGGGGAACACTAAAGTCTCTGCTGGACAGGCTTCTGCAAATGCAAAGGGACATTTGGCAAAGGCACTCCCTAATGCATCAGGACCTTAAGTTGGAGAGCTGATTTTTTTAGAAGCAAAAGCTCATTTCAAAATTTGAGGTACTGCTGTGAACTATTATTGTTGGCAATCAAAACATGAATGTTCACCATATGGTACAAAATAAATATATCATTCTATTTTTCTTATTTTGTTTTGTTTTGTATTATTGTATTGTATTTTATTTTATAGGACTAAGAATGAATAAATTCATGGTCATATTGTTGATTCCAAGAGGATTCTTAACTACAGAACGGAAATGTGCCGCTGCTTGTGAATGTTAGTTTGGGGGGATATATTTTGTGGTTATTGTGTAGCTTATTTTGGAGCCTTGGAAATTTTTTGAGTCCTCCTGAGTGTGGGAATGTTATCTGAATGTTGAAATCACTGAACATTTAAGTATTACCTACTACAAATGTTGAAACTCTCATTTTAGCTTGTTATCTGAATTACACCTTAATGTACAAATGTTGAAACTCCCATTTTATCTTGTTATCTGAATTATACCTTAATCTGAAAATTGAAAACTTGAATACATGGCAGAACCTTAATAGTTTATTTTCATTGATTGTGGTTAGTTGTGGATTGAAGGATTGGTTTCAAACTGGGATATATAAGAAAAAACACTTGATATCTGACTCCCCCTGGTGCTTTTGGCCTTTGCATAAAATCGATTTTCGTGGAATTCTAGCATGTATATTCTGTAATTTCATTGAGGATTCCTGGGTGTTCTATAGACGCCATTGTGTGTAGCCTAGTTTGTGTTTTTTTTCCTGTTACTGGACGGAGTCAAAATTTGCCAAAAAATCTGACTTTGGGTTTGTATGCTTTGGGTCATATATTTTTCTTTCTGGTTGTGTGCGGGAAGTGGGAACTTGTGTTGTCGGCTAAGATTTATGTTTGATGATGCTTTGGATTTTGGGATAGTTAACCTACTCTTAGATGGTCTTTTAGTGTCTGGGAGCTTGTTATCTGAACTTGTATTGTCAGCTAAGTTTAGCCAGTAAATTTTTATTAATCGCAGGTCTTTTCAATTTCTAATTGGACAAGTGCATCTGTTTTTAGACCTTTAAAATTTTTGGCATTAAAGGCTGGAAGTCTAAACTTGATCCTTGTGCATAAAGTTTCTATTATACTTGGTAGATTTGTTTTTAGACCCAAATTCCGGCCGGCGTTGGATCAATCATATCCTGGTAGTAAATTCTTTGGATTTTGTAGTCTTGTTCACTTGCTTCACTGTAATTGTTAGAATGACAACTAGTTGTTTTGGCCAAGGAGGTTAAATTTCATTGGACATGAAAAAAGATGGATTGTTTTGACATTGATTGTTCTGTGGTTTGTACATGCCATTTTTTTGTGTGTTTCTACCATATTTGGAACTATTTACCCCTAGTCAAGCTCAATTACAGTTATCCTGTGTTTCTATTGATTTGCATATACCCTAAACTTAATGAAAGTAATAATGAGCTGAGGTTTTGTATTATGTAGATAATTTTGCTTTGGAGAATATTGGTTCTACTGCTGGAGATAGATGGTTGCCATGTACAAGTGTTGCATATAATGTTGTGTTTTGTTCAGCCTAAACCAACCACCCAGCTTTAACAAGCGTGGAGAAGGAGACAATCCATTTGCAGCGGCTTTTGTAGTAATGCAGGATCACTTTGGTTATCCTTCCACGAGAATGTGAATGTGAATGTGAATGTGGAGCTTCTGCTGATTTTGAGCCGTTATAATGATTCTATTTTTATTCTGAGTTCTATCTTATGCCAACTCTTTGTCACATGAAAAATATACAAGTATGACAACTTCCCCAATCCCCCCGTACATTATCTCTTGGTTAGGTATTGTTCAGGCTTATCTATTATATTATATTTAGCTATCATCATTAGCGTAATGATTATCACTTTCTTTTCTCATACGAGCATAGTACAACTGTGCAACTTCTCAACTTTTTTAAAATTATTATTATTTTTTTTGTTAGAGAGTAGAGACCTTCCTCATATTGTTCAAATATATTTTAGGTGATTTTGCAAAATATACGAAACATTATCATTATCACGCCGCCATATTATCATCTACCAATTGCAGTTTTCAGTCTTTTATAAAACTATTAACTTGTAGGCCTGTAGCAATGCAAGCCATTCGTAACTTACGTTTGTGCTGTGGAAAAGTATAAACAAGAGTGTAAAAATGTTATAAAATAATGCGGCTATCAAAACAAACAAACGAATTCATAGAAAGTGAAGAGTAAAAACAAGTAAACACAAAGTTTAACAAGCGAAAAAAAACAATCAAACCATATCCAATATTGTTATGGGGCAGACGGGCTCAATTGTCAAGCTTAGTACACAAGCCCATAGGATTCCATCCCAAAACCAATTGGTAATAGGAGAAGTGGCCCATGACCTTATATACTAGCTTGTTTCACTCCCAACAATTCTCCGTCGTGTTGTCCGCCGGAAACAGTATGTGCGGTCTCTATCTCTTGAATATATGAATGATATGATGCAGTATGTGCGGTCGGCAGGACCTCGTTCGGGCAAAATATTAATGTGCTACCACTATCCTGATTCCGACTACGATGTTGACCTTCTCGGTGGCTTCGGAGTCGATCATCAAATTAAGTGCACTTAATATAGTTGTCGATCAATCACGAGACCCGAAATCTCATATGTTGTTGATCAATCGCGTTTGCCAATTCATGTAGTCTTCTATGGAACTTCCATGGCAAGCTGTAAGGTGTCTTCTACGCTATCTTAAGGGAACATTGACCACAATTTTAGTTCTCCGACTAGCTTTTGATTGGAGACTTGTTGCATTTTCTGATGTCGGATAGGCTTCTAATATTGATGTTTTTGATCTCAACATGGTTTCACTATTTTCTATGGAGAAATTTGATTAGTTGGTCCCCTAATTAAGAAGCAAAATATAGTTGCTAAGTCCAACTCTAAAGCTAAATAACAACCCATTGCCTTTGCTGCTACACAATTGATTTGGATATAACAACTTTGTCAAGAGCTCCATGGCAAATTCCGCCCATAGTCCTTTGTGTATCGCTTTGACAAGGAACATGTAGATGATGACTATCTGGTCGTCCAACATGTGTAATGTCTTGATCAGATTGCTGATATCATTACAAAGGGTTGTTGGTAGTACAAATTTCAAACTCTGCACACCAAGCTATTCACCACCATTAGCTTTCCGGAGTATTAGGAAATATATATTTTCTTAGTACAAAAGATTTAGTTTTCTAGTAATATTTATTATATTTTTAAGAGAGCCAAAAGTTAAGTTGGGCTCCAAAATTTTATTCATCATCGTATCATATGGCACCCTCATGTTTTGGTCTTTTTCTTTTGTTATCCTACAAAAAAAGTTATTTCTAATGATACCCTCCAAGTTTAGAATATAAGTGCATTGTAACCTAATTAACTCTTACCAAAAGTAACTTCCATCCAAATTTACTCATTTTTAATCTATATACTATTACTAAAGTCGAACCACTCAATCCTACGTGTCAATCATTTAATTATGCCACCTAAGCAAATTAATTTTTACATTTACTAATTTGCCCATCTAAATCTTCAAATATTACTTAATTCTACCACATTATAATTTTCAAATACTATTTTATTAGGTCACTTTACTTATTGTTGATTTGTCATATTATACTTACCTTTTCTAATCGGAGTATCTATAAAAATATATTTTTATAAAATGTATTAATTCTTTAAGATCATTGTATATAAAATCATTACTATATTTTTCTTAATTAACTTACATCTATGTAAATTTTTAAGATCAATCAATATTAAATAATTGTATTTTAAAATAAATTTAGATTAAATAATTATATAAAAGGAATAAATTTATTAATTCTCTTCTATGCAAATATATCCCTAAAATTTCATGGTTACTTTTTCTTCTTATTCAATAATTATATATATTTCCTTAACGAGTAGTTCAATTTGTATTTTTAAATATTTATTTAGATCAATTTTCTAAAGTAATTATTAAATAATTGTATTTTTAAGATCAATTTATATGAAACAATTTCATAAAAAATATCTAACATGCACCTAATTTTGTATGATCAATATATATTAAATAACTGTTTTTCAGGATCAATTTATATTAAATAATTACATAAAAATAATTTTTTATTTAAAAATGAGTGTTTCTATTTTAAATATATATGTGTACATCCCTACAGTTTCAAGATTATTTTTTCTTCTCATTCACTAAATAAATATCCCAAATGTAAAAAATAATAAGATAATTTTCTAATATAAATTATTTAAGCAGTACAAATTATGACGACAAAATTTTAAAAGATTCGATAACATGTTTCATGTAGAATATCATAGCATAGTATATAGATTTATCATTGTATAATGCAGTTTTATTAATCTTCATTTTCTCAAATGCGTAGAAATTTCAACAAGATTTATCATATAGAATTTTTTTTCTAATAAAGTCATCATGTAGAAATTTTTTATATAAAAAAATTCCGTTAAAATTTGTGTAATACAAATTATTCAAATATTTTCTTATCAGTTAATATCAATATACTATAATTAAAGTCGAATCCATCTATCCTATTTGTCATCACCTTAACTAGGCCACAAACCGCATTTGAGCCTGAACTATACTACAATGTATCGTCGAATGAACCACTTACTCTTTCTAAGTGTTCAAATGAAAGCTCATCCTATATGCTGATAATGGAGGCAAACTTACAAAAGGTCAACTTTTCACTTCCAGTTCCAAAAAACTTTGAAGCACGAAAAGAAAAATTAAGTTGTTTGCAGATCCAATGCAAATCACTACAATATTAAAATATGAATTTTCTTTCTCAAACATTATTTCAAACATATTTTCTTATTTTAGTCTTATAGTTATTTCAAACATATTTTCTTATTGGTTATTCTATTTAGTATTTAGAGGTTAAATTATATGAAGTTATTAACATTAAGTTATATTTTATTTATTTGAAAATAATTATTAATATTCACTTAAAATAAGTACTTATTTACAATAAGTATATCAAAACTATTAAAAAATCTCGTGCATGGCACGGGTAAATCAACTAGTTATGTTAAAAAAATGAAAATGTAATTACTAATTCGGTTTTTCTAACCTAGCTATGCCCTATTAGAAAACTAATAAACCTTTTTTAAAAACTAATTAATCCTAAAAGGGGGCTGGTACATCACGACAGAGAACAAGAGGATCGAAGTTGCACAAATTCCGAAAGGTATTCAAGACTAAATCACAGGCAGGCCCTATATGCAAGGTATTACAATGACGAAACAATCTGTTCTAGAGCTCAAGAGACTACAGTCGCGAAGCAACGAAAGAATAGATAGAAGCATCATGAGCAGTATACACCCCGAAACCACCAAGCTGAAAGGGTAGGGTGGCACAACGCCATTGCCAATCACCAAAATCAGCACCCCCAGCTACAATGATCTCCTCAAGAACCTTCCTTAAGGCATTCTCGAAGGTGAGAGGAGCAGACCCGAGCATTTGTGGGGGACAAGTCCGAAGAGAAAAGTACAATCTGCCTACACCCACACAACTATGGAAAAGAAGAAGCCCCGAATGGGGGTCATTAAGTCCAGCAACAAGCTCCATCAAACTAATAGTTTTGGAAACCCTGTCTCCGATCAAGCGACTGTAAAAATTAGTGCCTAAGCTGACAGGTCCACCAAGAAGCTTGACTCCATATAACGGGTGAGATATACTAGGAGGAAAAAGCGCATGGTCGTATCTCCTCGGATCTGGGTTCGGCCAAAAGATTTCAGATTTCTCAACATTCCGATGCAACCCCAATGTCGATCCTTCAGTAGTGATCAAATGCAAGGCGTCTGACACCAAAGCAGTGTCTTCAATGTGGTTCTTAAGGGTTTAGACATTTTCTTTTAGGATTTTAGTTTCCAAAATCAGTGTCTTCAAGAAAGACCGATATATATATATATATAAATACATATTGAATGATCAAGACTTTATTAAGAAAGATATAATTTTTTAATACAAAAAAAAAATTCTTGTAATCTTTATTCTATTTTTAAGAGAGCTAAAATTTAACTTGAGCTCTAAAATTTAATACACACATTAAATAATCAACAAAAAGATTAAGGCATTTAATACAATGGTCTTCCAATATTTAATTACATGACGGATATCATGTGTCATAATCATTCTAGCGCGAAAGATTCATTGGAGTAAATGTGTCATAATCTTTATTCTATGTTTTTTTTAATAAGACAAGACAACTATCAACCCTTGACCATCTCTATGTCAACACTCTCGACGGAAGTTACTCCGGCGACGGAAGTGATTCAAGATGCAATGCAAACTGACAACTCCGTCAAGGATAAGCCTCCTGGGGATCCGCCGGATCCGAAGGCGTCCTGGAAGGAGATAGTGGTCGCCGATAATGCAACTATGCAAAAAGTGTATCTCGACAACGATTTTCTTGAAGGAAAAATTAGTGTTCATTTTCCGGATGGAGAAGATGGTGATCCAGCTATTGCAATTGATGAAGAAGTCATGAATGCTCTTGCATCGGTGTGGCAAAGATCCGTGGTTGTTAAAGTCCTCGGTCATCCGGTGGCGTTCCCAATCATGGAAAAGAAGATTCGGGAGATGTGGAGAACAAACTACCGTCTTCATATTCTCGATCTTACATATGGTTGTTTTCTTGTGCGTTTTGAACGGGATGAAGACTACGAGATGGCGCTCACGTATGGCCCATGGACAGTGTTCGGGCGATGCATGACGGTCCGTAGTTGGGCTCCCAACTTACGCACTTCTGATCCAATCAAGACCACTCCGACATGGATTCGCATCTCTGATCTGCCGGTCACACTGTATGAAGAGAAGGTTCTGATGAAAGTTGCTGCTGGTATTGGGAGGCCTATTAAGGTTGATTCTAGGACTTTATACACTAATCGAGGGAAATTTGCCCGTATTTGTGTGGAGATCGATCTTGAACGACCCTTAAAAGGGACGATTAGCATCAATGGTGATAGATATCTTATTGAATATGAAGGTTTGCCCACCATTTGCTATGGATGTGGGAGGTATGGTCACTTAAAAACCAATTGTCCTTTTCGTCCAAGTTCATCTCTGCCAAATGATCATGATAACCAACAGCCGGCTAATTCGAGTTCGACTGGGAAGGCGGAGAGTGCTGGGAAAGCTTCATCGGAATCTAATTCTCCGGCGCCGTTAACAGCGCACGAAGCTGCTAGAACCGGCAAGGGTGCCTATGGTGAATGGATGATTCCAGAGCGGAAATTCCGCCCCCAAAAGGAAACAATAAATATGCTGCTGATTCTAAGGACCAATCGGAAAAAGTAAATCAAAAAGAAGGGCCGTCCAAATCGGATAGAGGCAAAGGGAAATTATTTCCTTCTACGGCTACGCTTTTCCAGGAAGTAAACAGATTTAAAGCCTTGACTGTCAATGGCGAAGATATGGTGCCCGAGATTTTGGGAGGTGATGATACTAAGAAGGGTGGAGATCTACAAGAGAAAGGTTCTATTAGACAGCAGGAAAGAAGAGATAAAAATGTGCCAAAGAAGAAGGCCACGTTAGAAAAATACACAAACAAAGATGAATGGGTTGTGAAGAAGTTGGGCCCAGATGCCCAAAACGTGAATAAAAGCAACGCGGTGGGCGTGGGGGCCCAAAATGTGTCCGATAACTCAATTGAGAAAGTTAATCCCATAGTTTTCAAGCTAGCGCCAAAGACAAATCCATGATCCAGAAAACTACTGCCAACAAGAGGCCTGGCAAGGCATCCAGAAAGAAAATGCACGAGAACGCATCATCTATTGAAAGAACGAATTTCCTATCTCATCTGAATGGTGCTATTCTCGGAGCAAACTCATAAAGAAGAAGGCCAACAAAAGATGCTTTAGAGGCGTTTGAGGCTATTAAAGATACAGTCCCGACAGCAGCATTACAATATGCAGAAGGAAACAACATACGTTGTCTAGAGGACACATAAATGACCTCAATCGGGACCACCATGAGTGTTAACCCTCTTTTCACGTTGGAGTCGTCCAAAGATCCGGAACAAACTGTTGCGGGGTTACAGGGAGATATTTCCATGACTGAATCGAACTCTGGCCATTTGGGCCGTGTTAATTAATGATTTTAATTCTTTCATCAAGTTTCCTTATGAATTTTCTCATGTGGAATTGTTTTGGTGCAGGAAACCCGGGCTTTCGTCGTGCTATTCGCTACATGAGTAAACTTCATAAAATTAACGTCCTCGCTCTCTTCGAAACAAGAATCTCGGGTGATAGAGCCCAGACTGTTTGTGATAGAATGATGAGATCGTCTTTCTCGAATTGTGTTCGAATAGAGGTTGTTGGTTTTGCGGGTGGCATCTGGCTTTTATGGAAAGATGACAAGATCCGCTTTCATACCATCACTAAATATAGTAATTTCATTCATGTTATTTTCAATGAAGGGGGAGTGGACATCCACTTCTTTGCTGTTTACGGTCCACCATCTGTGGGGCGTAGAAAGGCCTTTTGGAAGGAACTTGAACGGGTTGTCAAGAGAGTCATGGGTCCTGTGGTTATAGGCGGCGACTTTAATTGCATTTTATTCACTCATGAAAGGAATGGGGGCTCTGGGGGTTTGCACGCCGACTCGGGAATCTTCAATAAGTTGATTTGCAACCTTAGCCTCGTGGAACTTGAATTCATAGGCCAAAAATTCACTTGGAGTAAAAAAATCACCAGGAACTCTACGGTACATAAGAGATTGGATCGTGTGCTTGTCAACTTAGAGGGGAGACTTAGATGGCCCGAGGCTAGAGTCCGTCATCTTCCAAAGTTCAGCTCTGATCACTGCCCTCTGCTTCTTACTTTTGAGTCGCCGCTAAATTTGAACCATAAAAGGCGGCCTTTTCGCTTTGAATCAGCTTGGTTCTCGCATCCGAATTTCCTTGAAAAAGTTAATGAGAGCTGGTGCAATGATGTCGAGAGACCTGAGGCGTTGAATGGACTTCGACGAGATCTGATTAGTTGGAATAAAAAGACGTTTGGATCCATACACCAGAGGAAAAGAAACTTGCTTGACCAATTGGACAACATACAAAGGAAAATCAGCATACAAGATTCTGCTGCTCTGTTGCAAATGGAGGCCTCGCTACAACTTGAGTTGGATCATGTGCTTGAGCAAGAAGAAATTTTGTGGTATCAAAAATCTAGAGAGCAATGGCTCAGTCTCGGGGACCGGAATACATCGTTCTTTCATATGTCAACCATTATTAGGCGTAATCACAACCGTGTTGAGGGACTTCGAGATGATAATGGGGCTTGGATTGAGAATTCAATTGAACTGGAGAATGTTGCTATCACCTTTTTTCAGAATCTGTACACTGCTGATGTGGATATGTTAGTGAATCTGCCTGCGTTAAGTGTGAATTTTCCCACTGTGAACAATGGTGTTGCTCGGCCCTCCTCTTCTAGTGTGACTGACCGGGAAATTTGGACTGTTGTAAAGAATATGGGGGCCTTTAAATCTCCCGGGATTGATGGCTTCCAGCCGGGATTCTATCAAAATTGTTGGAATATTGTGGGTAATTCAGTGATACGTTTTGTTAAGGAGTTCTTTCACTCTTCAATGTTACTCGATGGAGTTAATGATACTTTGATTGTATTGGTTGCTAAAGTTGAGAAACTAGAAAAAATCAATCAATTTAGGCCGATTAGCCTGTGTAATGTCTTATACAAGATTATCACTAAAGTAATGGTGAATCGTCTTCAACCTGTTTTGATGGAACTTATTGGCCCGACGCAGGGAAGTTTCCTTCCAGGCCGTATGATCACGGATAATATTGTGATAGCTCAAGAAGTTGTGCATTCTATGAGGAAAAAGAGAGGCAAGAAGGGCTGGATGATTCTTAAGCTCGATTTGGAGAAAGCTTACGACCGGTTGAGTTGGGACTTTATTGAAGATACCCTAAAGGAAGCAGGCTTCTCACACACGTGGATAAGTTGGGTGATGGCGTGTGTCTCAACACCTAGAATGCAGGTGTTGTGGAATGGAGAGATGACAAGGCAATTCACGGCTTCTAGAGGGGTTCGTCAAGGTGATCCGATATCGCCATACCTTTTCTTGTTGTGTATTGAGCGGCTCAGCCATGTTATTTTGGATGCGGTCAATAAAAGGGATTGGAAACCTATCAAATTGACTCGTTCGCGACCTAACCTCTCTCATATCTTCTTTGCGGACGACATTATGCTTTTTGCAGAAGCCTCCGTGGAGCAAGTTCGAGTCGTCAGGAGATGCATTGAGTTATTTTGTAAAGCCTCTGGTCAACGTGTAAGTTCAGCCAAGTCCAAGATTTTTGTCTCCCCCAATGTGTCCGCCAGTGTTATCAGTGAAATCAAGGCAGAAAGTGGCTATTTGGTTACCAGGGATCTCGGAAACTACCTTGGAATGCCAATTTTGCACAAGCAAGTGAATAAGGACACGTTCGCAAGCTTGTTAGATAAGTTTAATTCAAAGTTAGCTGGCTGGAAGGCTAGGACTTTGAGCTTTGCAGGAAGGGTTACTCTCACTAGGTCGGTTCTAACGTCTATCCCGATTTATTCTATGTCCTCCTCGCTACTTCCCTCTAGCTTATGCAAGAAAATTGACAAAATTAATAGAGCCTTCATTTGGGAAAGTACTAGTGAAAAGAGGCGCATGCACAAAGTTGCTTGGGATATTGTTACTTTGAATAAAAAGAACGGGGGGCTGGGAATCAAGCCTATGAAAGAACTCAACATTGCTTTAATGGGTAAGATGGGGTGGCGTTTTGTTATGGAGGACGGCAACCTCTGGACTTTAGTTTTAAAGCACAAGTATGTGGATACTTGTCTTGGGGATTCTCCGGCTGCTTCGCACGTTTGGAAGAGTATAAGAAAGGGCGTGACTGATGTAGTCAACAAGGGAGTTCGTTGGAATCTTAGGGATGGTAAATCCATTAGATTTTGGGAAGATGTTTGGATGTTGGAGTCCCCACTGAAGCATTTTGCTACTGCTCAACTGAATAGTTCTCAACTCTCGGCTACCGCTAGTGAGTATTGGATTCGTAATGAAGGCTGGAATTGGGGTGCAATATCTCCTTTTATCCCAACCACTATCCTGCTGAAGTTAGCTTCCTTTTCGATTTCCGACCAGATTGTTGAGGTTGAAGATGAGTTGGGGTGGCGTTTCACTGCGGACGGCAACTACACTGTTAGTTCGGGCTTTGATCTGTTAATTGGGAAGAGGGGAATTCAGGGGGTTGATAGCTGCGTTTATCACAAATTATGGAGGATTCCGGTGCCCGAACGAGTCCGCTATTTCCTTTGGCTTGCTTGTAATGGAGGGGTCCTATCAAACTCTGAACGGAGAAGACGGCATATCACGATGGACGACAGCTGCCCTTTTTGCTCGGTGAATGACGCCGCCGTGGAGTCATATGTGCATCTGTTCCGGGATTGCAACCAGGTTAGGCGTTTATGGTTGGATTTGCATTCTACTGATTTTTTGCCCAATTTTTTTCAGATGTCATTTGCTGAATGGATTCGGAGTAACTTGATGGTGACTGGAAAATTCGGGGAGGTGGACTGGTGCGCAATCTTCAGCATAGCTCTTTATTGGATTTGGAGATGGAGGTGTGCGAAGGTTTTTGATGATGAGGTGTTGATTAAAGACAAAGTTGGCTTCATCCTTCTACAAGCTAAGGACTATATTCACGCAACAGGTATTTCTATGTCTACTGGTTCTAGTTCTATGAAAGTTGTGCAGGATATTTCTTGGATTGCCCCGAGGGAAGGCTGGGTAAAAATCAATACCGATGGCTCGGTTAGAGACGATGGAATGGCTGCAGCAGGGGGAGTTATTAGAGACCACTATGGCAGGTGGGTGACCGGGTTTGTACACAATGTTGGGTCGTGCTCGGTTCCCATGGCGGAATTGTGGGGAGTTCTCGATGGCTTGAAGATTGCGTGGGATAAAGGCTTCCGCCAGGTCATCCTAGAGTCGGATTCGAAGCTAGTTGTTGGCCTTCTTAATTCTCGGGTGAGTAAGAGTCACCTGTTATATAGTCTGGTTCTCCAATGCCAAGACTTCATTAGTAGGGATTGGATTATCCAATTCCGTCATGTGTATCGAGAGGCTAATTCGGTTGCGGATTACCTCGCGTCTTATGCTTTTTCGTTTTCGTTAGGTCTTAATGTATTGCTTGCCCCGCCTGAGGGGATTAATTTACTGCTTTTTGACGATGTAAGGGGTCGGGCTATCCCCCGATTGCTGACTACTTAGCCCTCTTTTTAATATTAATAAAACGCCCCCTTGAGGGGCCGGAGAGCACCGACTCTCCTTCTACCAAAAAAAAAATGTTTTTTTTAAGTATCATATAGAAGGGCTAAGACCCGTTTTATTTAAACATAGTAATATCATTAAGGTTCTTATTCATAGCTAAAATCTTGTTAAGGTCTTAAGGAGATTCTTCTTAGAAGATAAAATCTCCCATACTTGATTTGTTAAACTTTGCAAGCCAGGTTCCCTATCTTTGGATATGTGAGATCGTGATGGTTCAACTACCATGTCATATTGCAATTAATTTAGTAAGACTTTTAGTATTACAGTTTCCATATGTATAAAACCACCAGTTGTGAATGGCCACGTAGCTAGGCACGTTCATCACCATGAAATACAGCATATACCGATATACGTAGTACTTGTGATTTATGAAACACAAGTAGTAACATTCACATATATGTGAAATGTACTTTTTTTTTTTTTCTGAATGCTACTTGTACGTGACGGTTCATGAAATGTACTTGATCTGTTACTATTTAACGAATATTCGTATAATTTCGGTATGTCGGGAAAATAGTGTGTTCATTTCCCTGTTTAAAGTTGTTATTTTCATTAATATTACACTATTATTTTCCAGATTCAATATATCAATTAATCTACATTAAAAGTACGAAGTAGTTGTTATTTTCATTCTTATTATACGATAAGTTTAATAGTTAAATTTAGTATTTTAGCTAGAAATATTATAGAAAGTGTAATATTAAAAGTAAGAAAAAAATAATTTCGTTAAAGATGAAACTGTATTAGAATTTAATTAATTACTACGGAGTAATTGGTAGTCTAGAAAAGGATGCAATGGCATTGGAAATGATATTCTTAATATGAATTTAGCCCCATTTCTTGCTTACTGGAAATGATAAGATCGATCTATAGGGAGAATGCATAATGTAAATATTTTTTTTGATCTGGGCATAATATTAATATATATACTCGTATAAATTTGTGGTAATAAGTAAGTAAATGTTGGATTGATAAGTGTAGTAAAGACTCGAAATGGGTTGACGTGTCCCTTGTACTTGATCTGTGACTTGCTATGAATGCCCTCCAACGCCCGTCTCCTCGTATTTATAATTCACATGGACAGAGAGTCTCTAAACTAACAACAGCCATTAATTATGAATGTGTCATTTCTCTACTATTTGCGATAATATTGGCCCGATTAGAAACCTTGGCTCGTAGTAGTACTTTTTTTTGAACAATTAAGTTTGACTAACCACTAGGTCCACTAGCTCCAAATCGAGAATTTTTTTCAAAACTAGGCTCGTTGTAAAATTTAATTCTAAAATCGGACTTGCAATTAAAAATAATTCTATGTAGAGATTGAGAAACCCATGCACAATTAATTAAAAAAGGAATAGCATATATTTATGATGACGATTAAAAGTAGTCCAATTAAAAAGGAAGAGTCGTAGCGTAGTACTAGTGCATTATTAATATATCGATGCATATATCGATGAGATTTAAACTTTAAAGTCGTCGTTGTGTACACGACCTGACATCCAGCCTATGTTGAGAAATTATTTGTTGGTAAGCCTATTTTTAAAATTAATTTGTACAACTAGGCTAGTTTAGGATAAAAAATCCGAATTGGGCCCTTGGCTTTGTTTTATGTGTGTGGAATTTTCAGAGACAAGAGCGAGTGACGATCATCGAATGGAGGAAAGCAGCGGGGTCTTGAGGGAGTCTTGGATGGATGGAAAAAAGGATGTATTCAGGCGGAGCAACCGGCGGTTGGAGGCGGCGGCGGAGGAAGAGGAGGATCTCCGGTGGGCTGCCATTGAGAGGCTCCCGACTTTTGACAGGATGAGGAAGGGGGTTCTGACGCAGGTGCTTGATGATGGCAAGGCTGTTGGGAGCGTAGTCGATCTCAAAAGGATCACCCCACAGCAGAGGGAGCTGCTCATTCACACCATACTTGGCCTTGTGGAGGAAGACAACGAAAGGTTCCTTAGAAGGCTGAGAGATCGGATCGATCGGTCGGTACTCCGTATTAACTACTCTACTACTAGTCTACTACTACTACTGCTAATTTGGAGTACAATATATATATATATCAAGGTTTCCTTAATTGCCTGAATGAATATACTATATGCAGAGTTGGCATTGATGTTCCCAAGATCGAAATCCGGTTCGAGCAGTTATCCGTGGAAGGCCATGTTTATTCTGGGAGCAGAGCAGTTCCCACCTTGCTTAGTGCTACTTTGAATCCTGTTGAGGTACTACTGTAATTATCATCTTTTTTTTTTATTCCGATCGAGATAAATAAATAATTAATTAAAGTTAAACAATTGAAATGTACGTTTTCTTACTGGTGCCTGCTGGATGGATGGACAGCATATTTTTGGTCTTCTAAAACTTGCCCCATCAAAGAAAAAAGTCGTCAACATACTTAAGGATCTGAATGGAATAGTTAGACCATCAAGGTACGTACGTATGTATGTAATTTGAACAACCATGAGAGTGATGGAGTTGTTACCTTAATTTAATTTAATTTGAGAAGATCACTTATTCTGCTATAAGTTTAAGTTTGTTATTATGCAATTTGAACAACTTGTCTTCTGGGTTCTGCTCACTGTACATATATCTTCATTCTCAGGCTGACTTTGCTTCTAGGACCACCAGGTGCAGGGAAAACAACACTGTTGCTAGCTCTAGCAGACAAACTTACCAAGGATCTCAGGGTACATCTAACTATATTGTCTTTCTTTGTGGTGTCTGTAATGATACTATATATATGTATATATCTTTAGCGGTCGGCCATGATTTCATCTGTGCAGGTAAATGGAAAGATAACCTACTGCGGCCACGAGTTCAAAGAATTTGTTCCTCAAAGGACCTGTGCCTACATTAGTCAATATGATCTTCATATTGGAGAGATGACGGTCAGAGAAACTCTGGATTTTTCTGGTCGATGCTTAGGTGTCGGCACAAGATATGAATTGTTGACTGACCTTGCAAGAAGAGAGAAGGAAGCTGGAATCAGGCCGGATCCTGAGATTGATGCATTTATGAAAGCTGTATCAATGCAAGGCCAAAAGCATAGTCTTGCTACTGATTATGTTCTTAAGGCATGCATGCTCTTCTTTTTAGTAAAACATCTCATTCCATCTATTTATCAGTTTTTTTTATAAGACTAAGACTAAGACTAAGTTTTTTTATTCATCTATTGAAGATACTGGGGCTGGATATATGTGCTGATACATTTATAGGAGATGAAATGAGAAGGGGCATCTCTGGAGGACAAAAGAAGCGCGTCACTTGTGGTAAGTATGTCCGTCTTTAATTTCATACGACAACTTTTATTCTAAATTAGATTAGATTCGATGTCAATATGTAAATTGATTGATTAACTGAGCAAACGCAGGTGAGATGTTGATGGGCCCTTATGAGGTATTCTTAATGGATGAAATATCAAACGGATTGGACAGCTCCACTACTTTCCAAATATGCAAGTACATGAGGCAGATGGTTCACATTATGGACATCACCATGATCATCTCTCTTTTACAGCCTGCCCCTGAAACATATCAACTCTTTGATGATGTCATTCTACTCTCAGAAGGTCAGATTTTATATCAAGGTCCGCGTGAAAACATCCTTGAATTTTTCGAGTACATGGGATTTAAGTGCCCGGGAAGGAAAGGGGTGGCTGATTTTCTCCAAGAGGTTACTTCCAAGAAAGACCAACAGCAATACTGGTCCAGGAGTAATCAACCTTACACATTTATATCAGTTCCTGAATTTGTACAAGCCTTCAGATCTTTTCATGTCGGAGAAAAACTAGAAACTGATCTCAGCAATCCTTATGACAGATCAAAAACCCATCGTGCGGCATTGATGAAGGATAAATATGGGCTTTCGAGCTGGGAAATGTTCAAGGCATGTTTCTTGAGGGAGTGGCTACTGACGAAGCGAAACTCTTTAATCTACATATTCAAGATTGTCCAGTTAACTATTATGTCGCTGATGACAATGTCGGTGTTTTTTAGGACAACAATGCATCATAAAAGTGTGGCTGATGGGGGAAAATACTTTGGAGCTTTGTTTTTCAGTCTGATCAATGTGATGTTTAATGGTTTTGCAGAAATTGCCATGACCATATTCAAGCTTCCTGTCTTTTATAAGCAGAGGAACTTGTTTTATCCTGTATGGGCGTATGCTTTGCCAATTTGGGTCCTTAGAATTCCTCTGTCTTTAGCCGAGTCAGGGATTTTTGTCATTCTTACTTACTACACTGTTGGATATGCTCCATCCGCAACCAGGTACGCCGTTATCCTCTTTGTTTCTTGGTATATGAAAATATAGATTTAATGAATCCCGGGTCTTACAAGCTTGTATTGTATCTAAACAGATTTTTTGGCCAATTCTTGGCTTTCTTTGCCATCCACCAGATGGCGCTACCCCTCTTTCGATTTCTTGGTGCCACAGGAAGAACTATGGTGGTATCTAATACAGAGGGAATTTTCTCCATCCTATTGGTTTTTGTGCTTGGTGGTTTCATCATTGCAAAGAGTATGTGACAATTTTGTTATTGCATTGATACTGTCACATATCTATATATGCCCTCAAAATCTTTCTTTACTTTCCTGAGTTTTGGTTCTTGTAGAGGATATACCTTCGTGGATGGTATGGGGTTATTATGCATCGCCTATGATGTATGGACAAAATGCCCTTGTCATGAATGAATTCCTTGACCAAAGATGGAATACAGTGAGTCTTCTTAATTAGTTCTTACTTACCTCTCTATAGCTATAATGTGCTTTCTGACTAGGTACAACTAAAATCCTGCCTTGCCAATTTTCAGCCAAATAATGACTCCAGGTTTGACCAACCAACTGTGGGGAAGGTGCTCCTGGCATCCCGGAGCTTCTTTACGGAGGAGCGCATGTATTGGATCTGTATTGGAGCATTGTTTGGATTTTCTCTGCTTTTTAACATATTATTTGTCTTGGCACTCAAGTGTTTGAATCGTAAGTGAGTTCTTTTGTACCGTCCAATAGCTTATCAAAGCGGACAGGAAAAGAAATGGGCTAACTGACCACATCATCGTGTATGTAATTAGCTTATGCCGATTCAAGAGCTTTGGTCTCGGACGATGATGATGACAAGGGCAATACTAAGAAGCTGCTTAATAGGCATGCACATACTGGGACAAACATGACTACAATTACAAGCTCTGGCCCTCTGGGAAGTGGAATGATCTTGGCCTTTCAACCTCTTTCACTTGCATTTAACCATGTAAATTACTGCGTGGATATGCCAGCAGTAAGTCATTGTTTCAGCAAAGTTGATTTTTCCTTACCATGTGCATTTGCTTCTTGAAAGGGTTTGATTCCCAAAAATCCATATAATTTGTATCCATTGTCATTAGCTCAACATATATGGAGTTCACTGTTTTTGGTTCTGCACTCAGGAAATGAAGGCTCAAGGTGCAGAAGATCGTCTCCAACTACTACAAGATGTTAGTGGGGCTTTCAGGCCAGGAGTTTTGACTGCTTTGGTAGGAGTAAGTGGAGCTGGGAAAACCACATTGATGGATGTATTGGCTGGAAGGAAGACTGGTGGATATATTGAAGGAAGTATCAGCATATCAGGATATCCGAAAAAGCAAGAAACATTTGCCAGGATTAGTGGCTATTGTGAACAAACGGACATTCATTCACCGCATGTAACTGTGTATGAATCCCTCTTGTTCTCAGCCTGGCTTCGTCTTTCCTCAGACGTTGATTCAAAGACCAGAGAGGTAGGTGAACCAAATGAGTTGTTTGTAATCAGTAGGGTTTTCTCTTTCTTACAACTTGATCGATTTTGGTTGTGAAGATGTTTGTGGAAGAAGTGATGGATCTGGTTGAGCTAAACCCATTGAGAAACGCTATTGTTGGGCTTCCTGGAGTGGATGGCCTCTCAACGGAACAAAGAAAGAGGTTAACAATTGCTGTGGAGCTTGTGGCGAACCCATCCATCATTTTCATGGATGAGCCGACATCGGGTCTTGATGCAAGAGCTGCAGCCATTGTGATGCGTACAGTAAGAAATACGGTGAATACTGGAAGGACTGTTGTGTGCACCATTCATCAGCCAAGCATAGACATCTTTGAATCCTTTGATGAGGTAACTGCCGCGCAAACTTTTATTTGTCATTTTCTATAATGAATGATTTGTTTTCCTACAAACATCTGGCTTCTACTGATGTGTTCTTGTTTGTGTCTAGCTTCTACTGATGAAGAGAGGTGGGAGAATCATTTATGCAGGACCCCTTGGCCGCCACTCTAGCAAACTTATCGAGTATTTTGAGGTGAGTTGTGCAGTTGCTTTTGTTGAGATTACTTTATTATCAATATTGGAATATGTAGTGTATAAAATTGTAGTTAATTTTTGTAGGCCATTCCAGGAGTCCCTAAAATCCAAGACGGTTACAACCCTGCCACGTGGATGCTTGAAATCAGCACTCCTCAAGTTGAATCTCATTTAGGTGTAGATTTTGCAGAAATCTACAGCAGTTCTTCTCTGTTTCAGTAAGAAAACTACTCCCTTGGTAAATTAAACAGTTAGATATAAACTAGTCCATTTTGTTTGATAAAAAAATTCTTATGGTTTTGGTGTTTTCTTTCAGGTTAAACCAGCAACTCGTTGAGGAGCTGAGTACCCCAGCATCAGGGTCCAAGGATCTGTATTTCCCAACAAAATATTCTAAACCTTTCCTTTCGCAGTTCAAGGCTTGCTTTTGGAAGCATTACAGATCTTACTGGAGGAATCCATCATATAATGCTATTCGTTTCTTAGTAACTATAGCTATTGGTCTATTGTTTGGTGTTATATTTTGGAAACAGGGCGGTAAACTGTAAGTTTTGAGCCTCTCACTAATTCTCATTGTATTGATCTTGTGGGAAAACATAAATAAAGGTGTGTAAGTGATTGTGCTGTGTGTTGACAGAAATGACATGCAAAACGTGATGAATTTGGTAGGAGCCATCTATACAGCAGTGTTTTTCCTTGGAGCCTCGAATACTTCATCAGTCCAACCAATTGTTGCAGTTGAAAGAAGTGTGTTTTATCGGGAAAGGGCAGCTGGAATGTACTCGGCAATGCCATATGCATTAGCTCAGGTAAGGTAGCTGAAAGCTGATAAGAATGTGTTTATTTTGTTTTCATTACAATGCATCTTAATTAGTTGTTATACAGTAAGTAGTGTATATTGTAATGGGTTTAATTGATTTGTGTTGCTGCAGGTGGTTGTAGAGATAATGTATGTAGTGATTCAAACTTGTATTTACTGCGCAATTCTATTCCCCATGATTGGATTTGAGTGGAGGGTTGTGAAATTCGTGTACTTCTACTACTTCATCTGTATGAGCTTCATCTACTTCACCCTGTACGGTATGATGCTGGTAGCTCTGACACCCGGAGAGCAGGTGGCGGCCATTTGCATGTCCTTCTTCATATCCCTGTGGAATCTGTTTTCGGGGTTTCTCATTCCGTACCCTGTATGTAATGCCATGTCATGTCATGTGTGATTTATTATTATATATTGTTGAGTAAATAATTGAACATAGATAGATAGATATGAGTATATACAAGTATATATGCCATGTGTGATGAATAATATGATGATTTATTATGATGGATTGGTGCAGCAAATTCCTATTTGGTGGAGGTGGTATTACTGGGCATCCCCCGTGGCATGGACAATCTACGGCATTGTGACGTCTCAGCTAGGTGACAAAAACTCGATGCTGGTGGTGCCTGGTGTGGATCAGAACATGCCGGTTAACATATTCCTTGAGGAGTACTTTGGGTTTCACCATGAGTTTCTGCCAGCAGTGGTGGTGGCGCATCTTGGATTTGTTCTCCTCTTTCTGTTTGTGTTTGCTTGTGGGATCAAGTATCTCAATTTTCAAACAAGGTAGTAGTAGTGCCGCTGTTGCTTGTGTTTGTGTTATACCCCAGGCCAAGCAGGCAAGCACACATCTTACAATTATTATTATTATTTTCTTGTTACTTGAAGAAAATGGAACGTCATTTTTCTATATGAGCGTAAAATTAGCTCTTGATTTGTGTACGTACAATTACCAAGGAAACAGTTCTGGTGCAAAATACTACTCCCTTCGTTTCATAGTACCGGTCTTTCTAGCAATTTACACATTATTTCAGAATAGTATAAAAAATACTAATGTTAGTATTTTTGATAACTTATTATTAATTAAAATAAATGAGCAATTTTGTTGCGCAAGATTCCAAATCCTACCAGAAAATTGACGGAGAAAGGGGCAGAAAGGTCCTTTATGCGCACACATGAATTACACAGTATACACACTCTGAACGTGAATTGAAAAATGAACGGAGCGCTGGTGGAAGGAGTCAGGAGGGTGCCGGAGCATCGTACACGTGTCTCCCTTGCCTTGGCAGCTAGCGCAACGGCCCATCCCACCAACGTCGTCAAAATCCCCACAAATTCTCTCCCTCTCCTTCTCCCTCTCCCTCTCTTCAGAATTTCAGAATTTCAGTTGGAGTCTGGAGATTGATCCATCCATCGATCCAAGGAAGCAATTAATGGCGTATACACTCTCCGGGATGACTCTGCCCGCTCTGCCGCTCGTTTCCAAGCCGTCTGCTCCGGCCTTTCATGGCGATCAGATTTCCTCCACCCTCCCCTTCCTTCCCAGGAAGCCCTCTGTTTACAGTATGTGCATTCTTTGCGAAATTGCTTATATGAATATCTCTATCGGCTTCGACGACTAATAGTAATTGTTTTTATGTTTTGTTGTTAATTTAGGGAAAATCTTTGCTCAAAGCGATGGTTCTGAGTTTCCGTCCACAAGAGTAAGAAGAGCTTCCCCTGCTGCTTCTGATAAACTACTCCTCGCAGACGGTGACAGCGCTCACTCCTCATCCTCACTTGATCACTTGGAAATTTCTGATTCCACTTTCAAGGATTCTGGGGTATATTATTGTTTCCTTCTTTATCCTTTTCTTAAATACACTCCATTATTCTTATCGTCAGTCAACAAATCCTTTGATTACATGTCACTCCGTCCGTGTATATGTAACGACAAATTAAATCACACTTAAAACTACTCTTTAGATCTCATCACACGCATTAAAACCAAGTTAGAAGCAAACTTCTTTTTATATGTATGTGCATACTCTGTGTCTTCCTGGATCTTATATGTACGTTTCTGTGCACATAAATTGAGAAATTAAAATTGATGCTTCTAATTGACCAATTACTGATCAGGTTGACCTGAAGACAGATGACAAGCTACATAGTCCTACTTTCAGCTCTTCACATAGAGCAAGAAAGACAGTTCCTCCTCCTGGTTCTGGGCAGGGAATTTACGAATATGATTCGCTTCTGCACGATCACCGTGGACATCTCGACTACCGGTGAATTATTTTGTCTTCTTAGGGTTTTGAATACTTTTCTTGGTGGTGGTCTGGTCACTGGTCCATTTTTAATTGAGGTTTCTCTTATGTCCAATGCATAAAGCACAGCTTCCAGAGTTTGAATGTGTATCTGTCCAATACATTTACTTTGTCACACTACTGAAGATTATGAAAGGCACTTTACAAACAAGAAAACTTGTACTTCTATGATACTAAACTAATTATTTTGTCTAACATATCTCTAATTTGGATTCTCGTAGCTGACATGTCTAATTGAGATATATTTGAATTGTAAAGTTATGGATGAGTGAAAAAAAAATTCTTGTGCTTGATCCTCGTCAAAACATGTGTGTTGATGAAACATGACAATGTTTTTTGTTTCTTCTATCCCATTCCCATAGTATGTCCTACCTTCATTTTTCCTGTATTTGTTCAGCATCTCTTTTCTCTGCATAATTTTTTTAGTCATTTTGAGGTGTGGCATTGTTAAACAATTTTTTTATGATAATGCTATATGCAGCTTTGCACAATATAGAAGATTGCGCGAGGCTATTGACTTGCATGAAGGTGGTCTGGAGAAATTTTCTCGTGGATATGAAAAGCTAGGATTTACTCGCAGGTGCATCCATAGTTTGAGCCTTCTTCGTATTCTAATTTGTCTTTACCTGTGTTTTGATGTGGAGTAGTAAACAAGAAGCAAAGAGGATGAAAAAATTGTTCTGGGTGAATATTAGAAATAAATATTACAAATTCTAGATCTATCTGTACATTCAGCAAGTTTTTAACAAGTGTGTGGTTACTAATATCATGAGATTGTTATCCTCTTCACATAGTTACTATTTTCCTAAATCTAATAAGACAGTAATTCTTGTCAACTGCTTTTAGTTCCAGTTTCTTTTAACGGGATAATATATCTCCAATAACTTGAGATTCTCACAACAGAGGAAGAAAAAAGGTTGTCATTCATAAAATTTCATTATCTTGAAATTGTACTTTTTCTGGCTTCTTTTGTGCAATAGCTAGCATTATTGCATGCGCAGCAGTATTCCATCTTTTGAAAATACAAATATTGAAACAGCAGTTGGTATTTTGAAGTGAGACTTTGGAGTTGAGTAGTTCTCCTTTGACTGATCCTGGGTTTTGCTTTTGTATTGTGGATTAAAATTTAGTGATCTTGTTTTTCAATAGATCTGTGATGAATATAAACTTATTCCTGAAACTACTGGAGAATGTTCATTTTCATAGACCTTGTTTTTTAAACTGGAATTCTTGATCTTTATTTGGCCTTTTGTTGAATGAAGAAGTTGAAACTTTAATACAGTAATGGACTGGTAATGTAATTTGGAGGTATGTACTACATGTTTTCAGCATGCCAAACCATCAATATACTTAACACACTTGCAAGATTTAGATTATTTGTTCATTTTCTGGCTCTAGGATGATTCACAATGTCCTCTGCTCTTTAAATTAACTATTGTACATAGTAGTTTTTTATTTCGGATGCTGTAAGTTTCTAATATGATAAGATCTTGGCATTGTCTGATTTTATCTTGAATTGTTTTCAGTGATAAAGGGGTGACTTACAGAGAGTGGGCTCCAGGAGCAATGGTTGGCTTTCCCTTTGTCTCAGTACCTTGTAATTTATGCTTAAATCTACATTCAGTTTGATCCTAAGGATCTACAGTCTACACAAGTCCACTTTTAATTAAACATGGGTTCTATTGATTATTCTTTTAATCCTGTTGCTGATGTTTGTCAGTATTTGTCTGTTGCCAGTTTACTATCTATCTTTTTTCTTGATATAATGCATCTGATCTTTTGCATGATTAAATTTGCGCCTTTATGAGGTGTAGCATGGTGTGTTCAGTGCTCTCTTATTGTATGTATATATGTGGTTCTTTTCTTAGAGAAAATAATGTGACTGATTAATGTGTTACAGTCGGCATCTTTGATTGGAGACTTCAACAACTGGGATGCTGGTGCTGATGTTATGTCTAGGGTATGCAAAATGTCTCAAAACTTCTCTTTTGATGAAATCTAACAACTGAAAGATTCCTAACATCACGGTTTTTGTTCTCCTTGATTTTTTCATTTGTTTGACATTGATGTATGAAACTTGTATTGACAGCAATATTTCTCTCCAGTCCAGTGTCTGAACACACAGAAATTGTCAATACTGAATTTCCTATGATCTTTTCCCTTGTCTTTGTAAATATATCATCAATAGTATTTTTGGCTTCCTTTTCTAATTTATTTGAATTTTTATTTATTTGTTGTAACAAAAGGAAGAGCAGTAACAAAATTCGTTTGATAGACATAAGTTGATAACTGTATATTGGTTCTGCAAAAGCTGGATCCATCTTTTCAATCTAAAGAGAAGTGTTTCACTGCAGTTCTTACAAGTTTCTTATGTATTTAACAGAATGAATATGGAGTGTGGGAGATCTTTTTGCCAAATAATGCAGATGGATCATCACCAATCCCCCATGGTACTCGAGTGAAGGTAAGACCCAATAGAATGACCTTTTAGCTGTGGCTTTGAATCTGTATCATTCATTTAAGAATTTTTCCCAATGGATGAAGAGATTTTTCCCAAAGTTTTGTTCCCTTTCCCACAATATATTTAATTGTCAATACTAGATCCGAATGGAAACTCCTTCTGGCAGTAAAGACTCCATTCCAGCTTGGATAAAGTATTCTATTCAGCCCCCTGGATCAATTCCATTTCATGGAGTCTATTATGATCCACCAGAGGAGGTATGGCTATCTAACAGGTATTCGAATAACTTGACTACAATCTGCTGCTACTTCTAACAAATCTTGTTTGATTCTTGATAGGAGAAGTATGTATTCAAACATCCTCAGCCAAAGAGACCAAATTCACTAAGGATTTATGAGGCACATATTGGCATGAGTAGCACGGTGTGAATATCTCCTTTTGATATAGTGCTACAGTTGAAATGCTTTTATGTTTTACGTCATTGCTTCATGCATTTGATATTTTATATATGTTTCTACTTACAATTAATACCTTTTCCATTTTGTCTTTCAGCGATATCTAAATCTTTAATTATAAACCTACAAATGTGTGAATGTATTTCAAGTTTACTTTCTCAAGTCACAAGTTTATATACATTGATCTCCAATTCTGATTAAGCCAAATTTTGTATGATGAAAAATCATCTCTTAAAATTTACAAAAATCAGAATCCGTTCTCACTCTCTGGCCACTTTGATTTGCAGGAGCCGGTCATTAACACATATGCTAACTTCAGAGATGATGTACTCCCTCGCATCAAAAAGCTTGGTTATAATGCGGTTCAGATCATGGCTATTCAGGAGCACTCATATTATGCCAGCTTTGGGTAGTTCGTTTTTCGTTAAAGCATTTGATTATCATGCCACTTCCTTCTTTTTCTTTATCACTTGTTGTTTCTCAGTGTTATTCCACTATTTTGGTTTGCTTTCATTATTTTAATTTATCATCTGAACTATTGCACTTTGGCATAATAGGTATCATGTCACAAATTTTTTTGCACCAAGCAGCCGCTTTGGTACTCCAGATGATCTGAAATCCTTGATAGACAAAGCTCATGAGCTTGGACTCCTTGTTCTGATGGATATTGTACACAGGTAACAACCTTTTAATTAGATATTGATACATTGATAATTTTGATATATAGTTCTTTTTCAATCATCTGAATTTCATATTGGAAATATTTGATGATTCAGCCATGCATCCAAAAATACATTGGATGGTTTAAACCAGTTTGATGGAACGGATTCGCACTACTTCCACTCTGGGGAACGCGGTTATCATTGGATGTGGGACTCTTGCCTTTTCAATTATGGAAGTTGGGAAGTATGTTTCTATTTCATACTTTGTCTAAATACCGATGTATCATCTTTCTGATTGCCTGACATGTTCATTAATTATATATGCTGTAGGTACTTCGTTTTCTCCTCTCAAATGCAAGATGGTGGTTAGATGAATACAAGTTTGATGGATTCCGGTTTGATGGTGTGACTTCCATGATGTATACTCATCATGGTTTACAGGTACATCTTAAAATTTCATATTTGATGGTGTGGCATCTACATTATTCATTATTTGTAGAATGAGCTTTTATCATATATTTCTCAGTTACAAAATTACAAAGCTCTTTGTTTGATCATGAATAAAGATTCCATATTCACGCCTCTATTTGAACTCTTAATAGCAATGTGAGGAATTGCAGTTGACTTTCACATGATGCACATCCATGATTTTGGTGCTACGTATTGATGCTACTTACAATGAATGTATTTATTCTAACATTCAGATGACGTTCACTGGAAACTACAACGAGTATTTTGGTTTAGCTACAGATGTTGATGCTGTAGTTTACCTGATGCTGGTGAATGACTTGATACATGGCTTGTACCCTGAGGCTGTAACCATAGGTGAAGATGTAAGCCACTCATTCATTTAAAATCTATTTTGGCAATCTTTTGCTCCATATTTTACATAAATTTATGTCATCCTTCCCAACTCCTCATTCCCTCCTCCCGAATCCTTTTTGTTTAATAGTTAGTGCTATTGATTTTCCAGACCAAGAATGTCTTCTCTTTTCATAATTTTAATTACTTCTGGTTTTAAGAAATTACATTGTTATCAGTTGTCAAATTCTTTTGCAAAGTGAACTTTCACTTCTATTAATCCAAACAATGCCATTTTGTTAACAGAAATGGGATGCTTAGTTCTGAATTTTATATTCTTTATTTCTCCAATAATTTCCTTCAAGTTGTAGACTTGTAGTTAACAATTCATATTGTGCTAACATCTTCCTGTTTTATTGATGCAACAGGTCAGTGGAATGCCAGCATTCTGCATACCAGTTGCAGACGGTGGTGTTGGATTTGATTACCGTCTTCATATGGCTGTTGCTGATAAATGGATAGAGCTTCTCAAGTATGCTTAAATAGAAAATTTTCTTATTCCTCAATCAAGTTTTTTCTTACAATTATAAGAAATGCGCATATCCATATAAAGATTACATTTTACTAGAGACCGATTCTTCTTGCACATTCAACTAACTGAAATTAACCACATTTAGTCTTGTAGGGACCGGGTATATAGGGTTGCAAGATTCAGGAGTATATTTTAGCGAGAACAGCTAATACTTTTTTCTGTTATTTTCTACAGCAAAATTTGTATGAATTCTTTTTGCCTTTCTTGTCACTATTACAGGAAGAGGGATGAAGACTGGGCAATGGGTGATGTTGTCCACTCTCTAACCAACCGAAGATGGGGTGAAAAGTGTGTTGTATATGCTGAAAGTCATGACCAAGCTTTGGTTGGTGATAAAACACTTGCTTTTTGGTTGATGGACAAGGTTAGAGCCATTCTTTCTTGTTTATATCTCTTTTGATATGGTTTTCACAAAGCTGGTAATTATTTATTAATCAATGGATATCAATTTATGTCAGACTATGGGGTCCTTGGAACTGAGGTTTGTTATTGTATATTTGTATGGTAATGCAATGTTTCTTGATATTTCATTCAGGACATGTATGACTTCATGGCTTTAGACACACCATCCACTCCCTGCATAGACCGTGGGATCGCATTGCACAAAATGATAAGACTCATCACAATGGGATTAGGTGGAGAAGGATACTTGAATTTCATGGGAAACGAATTTGGCCATCCTGGTACGTGTTCGGCCATGGTAGTAATCAATTTCATCAGTGCTCTTTTGGAGTGGAAATCAGCTGGTACTTTTTATTAATCTTATCTATGATCACCTGAACTATGGTGTTTTTATCATTTGCATCAGAGTGGATTGATTTCCCGCGTAGTGAGTGGTTTCTTCCTGATGGCACGTTTGTCTCTGGAAACAACAACAGCTATGACAAATGCAGACGCAGGTTTGATCTGGTAAGCCCCGAAGTGAGATTATATGTTTTTTATTTCGATTCTAGTTTGAAACACTTTCTAAGTGACATGCTTGATGGGGTGATCTATACAAAGTGAACCGAGTTTTTATGTAAAAGTGGCTAACTTTAGTCATGAGGATTGAACAAATGTACACTATCTATATTGAATTTTCTTGTAACTACTGATCAGTGATCACGATATCTTAGATTTTTTTGGGGGGTAAAAAAACGTTAGCTTGTATATTGTTGTTGTTGGGAACTCCACTTGAATTTTTTGAATTATTGGAAGAAAAAGAGGCATGCCATATCTGGTTTTGCTTAAACATACGGTTGTTACTTCACCAGGGAGATGCTGAGTATCTGAGGTATAATGGTTTGCAAGAATTTGATCGAGCAATGCAGCATCTTGAAGAGGAATATGGTGTATGTTTCCGGTTTCCTTTCTTCCTTTTCTTGATTGTTATGTTATAGCTTAAAATTTTGGACTGTTACTTGACCATAGGAAGGTCTGAATATTTTAAGGCTTGAGCTGAGATTTCTATGCAGTACATGAGTTCAGAGCACCAATACATCTCACGCAAGGATGAAAGTGACAGGATTGTAGTCTTTGAGAGAGGGAATCTGGTTTTTGTTTTTAATTTCCATTGGACAAACAGCTACTCTGACTACAGAATTGGCTGCTTAAAGTCAGGAAAATACAAGGTGGTTTTTCTTCTAGGTTTGTTTGTTTGTTAGTTTTTGGCTATGAACATAGCATGAAGTCTGAAATATTTGATGGTGATTCCACAGATTGTGCTGGATTCGGATGATTCAGCGTTTGGAGGATTCAATAGAATGGATCACTCCTCAGACTACTTGAGTGAAGTAAGTCACGTACTCCCTTTCAGCCTTTCTTTTCTCTCAGAGAAAATCTTGGATCTGTGGTTGTTGAGAAGCTATATATGTATAATTAACATGACTGTTTTGTGATGGTGCAGGAAGGATGGCACGATAGCCGGCCTAACTCATTTTTGGTTTATACGCCTTGTAGAACAGCGGTCGTATATGCTCTAGTAGAAGATGAATCAGCTCTGCCTTTGCCAACTGCTAAAGCAAATGAACATTTCCAACTTGTTCAGAAGTAGAGTGTAGTAGGAAGGACACCAGAACTCACTCGGTTTCTATCGCTAGTATCAGAAATTACATTGCAGATGTAAAGCAAGAGAGTCAGTCTTGTGTCTTCTGTCTTGTGTCTGGGAAGACAGAGAGAGAGAGAGGTGGAATGAGCTCTAGTGCGGGGATGCTGGCGAACCTGTTCTCTCAACAGTAGAGCTAAGAGGGCATATCTAATCTGCCTTGCAATTAATTTGCTTTGTTTATTTTTATACAGTATTTCTTAGAAATATATGTATTGGATATTGCGTTGTCATGTAAGTATATGCTGGCAATGAGTGTGTGAGGTGCTGAATTCTATCTCTATGGCTGTAGAAAGAAAGAAAGAACGAGAATCAGACAGTGAATAAAAGGGCCTCCCCAAATAGGGCATAGCAAGGTTTTATGGCTTGTTAATTACTGAATCACTCTCATTGCAAAAGCTTTTTACCATCAAAATTCTCAACCTAGGTACATAGCAAAATAACAAGGACAAGGGTAAAATTGGCTGCTTGTTATAACTTGTGCATAACAAGGACTCAACAGATACCCCCCATTTAGCAAGGTGACGAGTAAAAGAGAGCATGTATCTGAGGTTAATGAATGTGTATTCTTAGCTTAATTAATGAATCTCTTTGGAAGTTTGGAGTTGCAATATAAATTGAAGAGCCCCCACCGCCGCCTGCAATCTTTTTCACTCCGTAAATATAGCGTTGGGGGATAGGTTTGGAGGTGTTTATACAAGAGTAGTAGTCCGTAATTTGTATCACTTCATTCACTTGACTTGTAATCTTGTTATGTATCAGGCTATCAGGCAGGCGTGGGCGTGGGCGTGGCGCCGTGGCTGTTTCCTCCCAAGTCCCAACGGCTATCTCTGCTCACTCCCTTGCTTGGGTGGCCCACCCTTGTCATTTACCCACTCCAACTCACATTTTACATGTTACCGTTGGATCTTGGATGCATTTTTTTTTTAATTACTACTGTATTGTCCTACTTTATTCCTTTACATTATTGGACGTGTTTCGTTTTTTTTATCCAAAAAGGGGATTATCCAGTTTTATTGATCATATTAAATATTAGGGTTACATATGTCGTTTTTTTTTCTTTAATCAGCATATGCATATTCATATCACTACCATCTTATCTCACTTACCTAGCTAAAACATACTCCGTAAAATAAACAAGATGTACTACTATTTATTCACAATATCTTCCATTTTATCCAAGCATGATCTAAAGTATCTGTTCATTGGGCATAATGTCTTCAACTGTGGTGAAATTTCAGGTTCCACGTTGTAAATTGTTGTTGTCTCCTATTCATTTGAGTATACACTTTAGATTATCATCTTTAACATAGTTAATTGTATAGATTATATAGGAATGTGTTACCTATGAATGAACGGAAATATACGTGTATATATTGTAAAGCATTTCATATTGCCTTCTTTACTATGCATCATTTGTCCACACCACCGAAATATAGAAGTTATAAAAAAAAAAAGCAATATTCTAAGTATAAGAAGCATAAACTGTACCTTTAAACTATAATAACCCTTTCTTGACCAAAAAAACAAAACAAAACTATAGAATATTTACTCCGTATGAAATACTTACTTATATAAAAACATTCGAGTAGTATGTAAAAGCAAAGCTCTCATCGATTGGGAAAGCGCAATTAATAACACCTAATCACCTATCCTCCATGTACTCCGTATAATGTATTTATATATTCCCATTTAAAAAGCGCACAAAAGATCTAAAAAATTAAAGAAAAAACAAAATGATACCCATTTAGCTAGGTGACGAGTAAAATGAATAAATAAAAAGAAAGAAAGGAAACTGAGAGAAGATAAAGTGGAGAAATTCTATGCTTATGAAAGATCTTTTCTTCTCTTCTCCCGCTTCAGATCTGGTTGGTTCTTCTAATCTGTCGAAATTTCTGAAATTAAATTCGAGTTCATCATCGTGCTGGTGATGTATGGTGGGCTTTCACCCAGTTTCCTCATCTTATCTTTTGACCCTATTTGCTGAGAAAACATGTAATTGGAAACATGAAACACTTCTTTAGGCCGAGGAGGCCATTTTCTTACAATTTTGGGCTGAGAAAGCCATTGATTGTGCTGAGAAAGCCATTGATTGTGCAAATTTGAGGCCAATTTCTTTCTATGTTAGGCTGAGAAAGCCATTAATTTTGCAAATGTTTCTCCCAAAACAGTTAAATTGTCCACTTATTTGAATTTTGAAGCCATGAGATGAAGATCTCAAAACTGATCTCGCACTTTACCAACAGGCCAAGGACTTCTAACAAGTTTTTCAACTAGATCTGGGTTTTTAAGCCATGTGATTGGGATTTGGATCTCATTTTTCCACCGCCGGCTTATTCGCCTGACCTCCTACACTGTTGGTTCGACCCTCCGTTATCGACTTGATTACAGAGGCTTCCACCGCTTCGCCGGCGGGAGTGCTCGGCCCTGGTTGTGCTGGCTGGTATTACGACCACACTTGAGTTTGAAAGACGAAAGTTAAGAAAAAGAAAATTGAGAAAAAAAGATAAATTAATATATTGTGCTTGCGGTCCAAGGCTAAAATATATATACTCCTATAATTTATTAGCCTATTAATTAGTTTTTAAAAAAAATAAAAAATTAATAGAGAAAATCTATGTGATACTATTAAATACTTGTCCTCTAAGACAAGTTTTTGGGATACTTGCCTGTCAAGTTTCGAATCGGCTTCTTTTTTGCGTGACAAGTTTTAATTACTTGTACGACACGTTTTTTCTCTTACTTGCGATGCAAGTTTTTTACTTGCGGAGCAAGTTAGACTTCTTTTCTTGCAGGTTAGCTCGAGCTTTCTTTAATGTACTATTATTCCGGGAAGTTAGAGCTGAGTTTGGCATTGGACCGAGTTGTATTAGGCTAGGTCGCTTGGTGCTTTGAGGCTTCTGAGGATCCTTCATCTCGATGGAGGGAACGTCAGTAGTCCGTTTCGCACGCCCATGTGGGGTCGACCTATTGCCTGCGGCGCTATTCTCATAGTGCTTTACTCACCCCGATCTCAAACTCGACTTAGTTCTTATTTTTCGGAGTTTTTGTACCTTTCTTAGCTTTTTCCTGCTTGTATGTGACTCTTTTAGCCGTTCTCGGCTGCCGTTTTATACGGCCTCTCGGATTACCAAGCTTGTTTGGTATTCCGAATTCTTACCTTATCAAAAAAAAAACAAGTGGAGAAATTCTGGGCAAGGAGGCCAAGCAAGGGTTTACTCTCACTCTTCTCTTCCCAACACACAAACAATTCCGGTAGCGGTAGACTGGTAGAGAGAAGAAAAACAAGGTTGTAGGTTGTAGTCTGTAGTCTGTAGAGAGAAGAAGCAAGTAAACAAGGTTCAGGAAGACGACGACGACGATGCTGACAACGGAGAAGCCTCAGCCGGCTGAGCAGCCTCATCCGCAGCTGCAACAAGTGCTTTCGAGCTCCGCCAACATGAGCTTCAACGGCACCATGTCTTCTTCTGCAGCCGAAGACGACATGTCCAAATCCGCGCTCTCCAGCTTCAAGGCCAAGGAGGAGGAGATCGAGAGGAAGAAGATGGTGGTCAGAGAGAAAGTTCAGGCTCAGCTCGGCCGCGTTGAGGAGGAGACCAAGCGCATGGCCTTGATTCGAGAGGTAACCATTGAGAAACTCTCAATCAAACATAGAAATCTTCTGTATTGAATCAAGAGGAATTTACAAGACCTAGAACCTTTGAGCATACGCTCTCCTACTCACCACTTACAATTCTGTTATTACATGAGAGCTCATCTTGATTACAACTGTATGAGGATATTTATATCAAGTAGTGTAATCACAAAATATACCCTCATATTTCACCTAATTACACAAGTCTACCCTCATTATACTCTCCATATCCCCCTTCAAGTTGGATTTGGGGGATTATCAACCAAACCTAACTTGAAAGCCAAGAACTTGTGTGGAACTTCACCTAATGGTTTAGTTAAGATATCAGCCAACTACATTTGAGATCTAACATAAGAAGTGCTTATGAAGCCTTCAGTAACCTTCTCTCTCACATAATGACAGTCAATGTTGATGTGTTTAGTGCGTTCATGGAACACAGGATTCAAAGCTATGTATTGAGCAGCTTTATTATCACAATAAAGTGTGATAGGAAGAGGGACTTGAATCTGTAAATCATGGAGTAGACCATGAATCCAGACCACCTCACTTGTAGCAGAGGACATGCTTCTATACTCAGATTCAGCTGAGGATTTAGAAACTGTCTTTTGTTTCTTTGTCTTCCACGAAACCAGATTGGTGCCTAAGAAAGCACAATATCCACTTAAAGATCAGGCAGAGAACTTGCAAGCTGCCCAGTCAGCATCACTGTAACTAGTCATAGTAAAATCAGAATCAACTGAATAAAACAAACCCCAATTTAAGGTATGTTATATCTAACCACATGCATAGCAGCTTGAAGATGTGGCTCTCGAGGGCAACTAACAAACTGACTCAGATGTTGCACAGAGTAGGATAAATCAGGTCTAGTGATGTTGAGATATAAGAGTCTTCCTATAAGCCTTCTGTATACTTCAGGTTCAGCAAGAATGGATCCTTGATCAATGCTTAAATCAAGACCTTTTGGCAATGGAAACTAAGCAGATTTAGCATCCAACAAACCAACATCAGTAATAATGTCCAGAATATACTTTCTCTGGTTAAGTACCGTGCCCTTGTCTGACCTAGCAATTTCAATGCCAAGAAAGAATCTAGCCATACCTAGATCTTTGATTGTAAAAGTTTTATCAAGACCAGCTTTAGTCTGTTGTATCATATCTTCATCATCCCCTGTTAATAACAAGTCATCCACATATACTAAAGCAACTACCATTTTATGCCCTGATTTTCTCACAAATAATGAATAATCCTGCTTTGATTGAGAATACCCCAATTTGAGCAAAAAACCAATCAACTCAATGTTCCATTGTCGTGAAGCTTGCTTCAAGCCATACAAAGATTTCTTTAGCCTACATACCTGCCCTTTAGACGCCTTGGAATAACCTTGAGGAGGAATCATATAAACTTCCTCATCCAAGTGACCATGCAAAAATGCATTGTTGATGTCAAGTTGATGAACATCCCATTTCTGAACTGTGGCAAAGGCTATCAAAATTCTAACTGTGGCAAGCTTTGCAACTGGTGAAAATGTGTACTTATAGTCTTTGTCTTTGACTTGTGTGTATCCTTTGGCAACTAACCGTGCCTTGTACCTTTCTACCGAGCCATCAGGTTTGAATTTAACCTTGTAAACCCACTTGGAACCCACAACTGTCTTCCCTTGAGGTAAAGTAGTAAGTTCCCAAGTGTGATTACTTTCCAGAGCTGAAAGTTCTTTAGCCATAGCTTCTTCCCAGCACAAGATACCTTTAGCCTGACTGTAAGAGCGAGGCTCATCTGTAGTACACATATGAACAAAAGAATCAACAAACTCTGCTGAATAGGCTGACAAATCAAACAACTTCTCAACCTGAAAAGAACACACATAATATTTGAGCTTTACAGGTGGCTGTCTTATTCTAGTTGAATGTCGAGGCACAACAACTGAGTGAGAATCTGTAGATTGACTAGACGAAGAAGATGAACCAGACGAAGTAGGAATGATGCCTGTATGGTGTGAATCTGATGCATCAGAACCAGAAGAAACAAATGGCAAATTAATATCATTATCAACAGCCGGATTAACCAAGGGCAAATTGATTGAGGAATCATGTTGATCAGGGCAAGAAGTAGAAGAAGGTTGTTCTGTAGCAAAAGGAAATTGCTCTTCATTAAAAACAACATCTCGACACATAAAGAAATACTGCTCTTTCAAATCATACAGTAAATACCCTTTTTGACCAACAGGGTAACCCATAAACACACACCTTCGAGACTTGGCAGCAAACTTGTCATGTTTATGTGTGCTTGGCTTCCCAAAACAGAGACAACCAATAACTCTCAATGAATCATAGTCAGGTTTCTTCTGAAACAACAATTCAAAAGGAACTCCCCAATTCAAAACAGAACTAGGCAACAAATTAATGAGATGAACAGCTGCTAACACACATTGTCCCCAAAACCTCTTTGGCAACCCAGAATGAAGTCTCATAGCTCTTGCTGTTTCTAAAATATGCCTATACTTCCTCTCAACTCTTCCATTTTGTTGAGGATTACCAGGAACACTTCTTTGATGTACTATACCCTTCTCATCAAAAAAATCCTGACAACCTTTTTGAAGAAATTCACTACCATTATCACTTCTGATCACCTTAACTTTCCTCTCAAACTGAGTGAGAACATAAGAAATAAAAGATATAATAATCTCCTTCACTTGAGTTTTGGAATTGAAAAGATATATCCAAGTATATCGAGTATTATCATCCAAAATTGTCAAGAAGTATGAAGCACCAGTAGTAGTAGGAACTTTGTAAGGTCCCCATATATCCATATGCACAAGATCAAAAGGATAAGAAGCCAATGATTCATTCTTGCTAAAAGGTATTTTACATTGTTTTGCAAGAATACAACTTTCACAAAAGAACTTGGACTCAGAAATAGGCAACAAATGAGCTAATTGTTTCATCTTGCTAAGAGAACAATGCCCAAGCCTATTATGCATCAAACTACTAGCATGACTGGAGGAGCATGCTTTATTTACAACCCTATTATCAGCTTGATTATATCTAGAGGGAGAAAATCTGATATCTTCATATGAACAATCTTTAGTCTTCAGAATGAACAAGCCTCCCAATCTTTCTCCTTGAAGCAACACTTCTTCAGTGATACGGTCCTGAAACCATATACCATCAGAATTTATCTTTCCACACAGACCATGATCATCTAACAACTTTGTAACTGATAACAGATTGTGCTTAAAACCATCAATAAGCAAAACATTCTTAAGCTTCAGTTGAGCAGTAACCTGAACTGATCCAACAAATTCAACTACTTTGACTGTACCATCTGGCAAATCAACTCTAACAGACTTTTCTAAAGCATGTTTATCAATCAATTTTGATGAATCATAAACCATGTGATCCGTTGCACCAGTATCAATAATCCAGAGATCATTATCTGAACTGACATGAGCAGATAAAATAGAAACAGTAGCAAATCTGTTAACATTCATACCTGAAAATTTCATAGATGATGTTGATGCAAAATTCTCAACAGACTCCTTGTTTGCAGTATTGGCATAGCTATGCTTTCCTGAGCTAGAACTCACTCCCTTTCCTTTCATCATTCGAGCCATCTGTTTACACATAGCAGCCATCATCTTAGGATCAATATCAACATCTTTCTCATCATCCGAACCATCAATGGGTGTATCAGATTGCACTCCTGCAGAATTAGCAACCCTTCTATCTCCGTTTCTCCTGGAATCCTTCTTGTCATAGAATTTCCAATTATCTGGATAACCTATCAACTTATAGCACTTTTCCTTTGTATGCCCTTTGACCATACAGTACTCACATATTCTAGTGTCAAACTTCTCAGATCTGTCTTTTCCTTTCTTACTATAATCTTTTCGAAGCAAACCTCTGTTGTGCATCTCTTCTTTGGACAAAAAAAATACTTGTCGTATTGTTGTTGGTCTCTTCCTGACATACTGTTGACAGAGAAAACACTACTTTGCTTGGTGCTGAATGAACCTGCAACTGCTTTATGTATCTCTGCTTACTGCACGAGTCCATATGCTTTGCTGAGTTTAGGAAGAGGATCCATAGCAATAAGAGTTCCTCTTATTGTATCAAAGTCATCATTTAAGCCCATTAAAAAATCCATCAACCTATCATTCTCTTCTTGCTCCTGTTTTCTTGCAAGATAGTCACAAGCACAATGTGACCAAATACCACAGTCACAATCAACAAAGACACGTACTGCATTCAACTCATCCCACAACCTTTTTAATTTGTTGTAATAGTCATCTACTGACATTGAACCTTGTTCTAGATTGGCTATGTTCCGCTTCAATGAATACAACAGAGGTCCATTGGCCTGACCATATCTTTCAACCAATTCTTCCCACAATAGAAAAGCAGAATCAACAAACATCAAGGTCTCAGAAATTTTACCTTCCATGGAGTTCAACAACCAACACCTCACCATGTGATCAGCGCGTATCCATCGTGCACAATCACTGGTTCCAAGAGGCGGTCTCCGACAAGAGCCATCGATGAATCCAAGCTTGATCTTTGCTCCTAAAGCAAGCTTAACATTTCGGCTCCAACTAAAGAAGTTCATTCCATCAAAACGCTGGGAAACCAGCTGAGATCCAGGCTGATCGGAATTGGAAAGAGCCAACGGATCATTTGAGGCGAGTCCGTGTTCTCTCTCACGATCTCTCCCTTCATACATCGTAAATCCAGATCTCGATTCCCTTCCTTGATGAATCGAACCATTACGCCGTCCATTATCCCCATCACTCAGCGTTCTTCCCGGTGAAATCAATCTTCTTGGCGAAACCGACATTCTCGATCAACGACAGAGTAATTCCTCTAATCAAAACAAAGGAAAGACGAGGAATTGAATTGAGAGCTTCAATTATGCTCTGATACCATGAGAAACTCTCAATCAAACATAGAAATCTTCTGTATTGAATCAAGAGGAATTTACAAGACCTAGAACCTTTGAGCATACACTCTCCTACTCACCACTTACAATTCTGTTATTACATGAGAGCTCATCTTGATTACAGCTGTATGAGGATATTTATATCAAGTAGTGTAATCACAAAATATACCCTCATATTTCACCTAATTACACAAGTCTACCCTCATTATACTCTCCATAACCATAACGAATCCCCTTTTCCCTGCTTAAATCTCTCTCGTATGCAACAACATGAGTTGATCTGTGAGATGCGGTTTCTTCTTTGTGTGATTACTCTCAATTTTGGGGTTTAGGCTTAAACTCTGAAACTTTTCTTTTTCTTGTCCTTTTCCCCGCTTTAATTCGAAGCTTGATTTGGTAGATTCATTATTACTTTGGTATCAACGATTTGTATACCAAACTTACAAATCCCCATGCTTCTAAACCCCAAGATCCAAATTCCAAAGCTGCCTGCAAATGATTACCTTGTCTTAGCAGCTGCATCTACAACTTTCTAGACTCCACCAAACCAATCAATAATGATCTTGTATTAGCCAATGAACTGCTGATTTTGAGTGATAATTTCAATGTGTCTTTGGGATTTGCTTTTTTGTTGGATGCTGGATTCATTCCAATTCTCTCGATGTCAATGAATCTGCTGTCTAACTACTCAGGAGCTTGAAGCGTTGGCGGATCCAATGAGAAAGGAAGTATCCCACGTCCGAAAGAGGATTGATTCAGTCAACAAAGAGCTCAAACCCCTTGGCCAGACAGTTCAGAAGAAGGTATATTCTTACGCCAGTGTCTCACTCAGTAGGACTTTCTAATTCTGCTCAAGAAGCAGCAACACTTGTTCATTGATATGTATATCCTTGCGTAAATCTGCCACTTGCATCTCGCTAATTAAGAGAGCAAGCTAAACGCGCATAACAGGAAAAGGAATACAGAGAAGCCCTCGATGCATTTAATGAGAAGAACAAGGAGAAAGTACAACTCATCAACAAATTGGTTGAGGTAAAGGTTCCGGTTCCGTTCCATTTCGTTGTTCAAAACTTCATTGCAATTTGGTTTACCTTTATGTCTGGTATTCGTCTCTATTGCTACCTGTTATTCTTATGCGTTGATTCTCTACGTCGTGATGAGCAGCTTGCGGGCGAAAGTGAGAAGTTGAGGATGACGAAGCTGGAGGAGCTTAGCAAAAGCATTGATTCTCTACACTAATAATAGCTGACCCCAAGCAATTGATGTTCATAACCAAATTAGGTTTGTGTGATGTAATTTAATACTCCATGTTTTCTTTCTTTTTCCCTTGTTTTATATATATATATATAAGGGTGCTTGGTTTTGGTGTAATTCTCTGTACTAGCATTTTCATTTTGATTTCTCTCCTCTCCAGTCTCCTCCCTTTGACATGTTCAGTAGTGTTGTGTCAAAGGGAAATTGTGCTGATCTAGGAAGGGTGACATCTGCCCTGATAGACAGATTTGGAAATGTGTGCGACTCTCTTATGTTAACCGAAAGATTGATTTATTTGTTAACTTTGATCAATTTTTCGGAGATTTACATGTCTGCCCCTTTTAGTACCTTTTGCCCAAAGGGTAAAAAGACCCAAAGTGTGCATGGGTGTGTTGGCATCTACAATCTCTACATACATATATTCATCCTTTTTGTTTCTCGCTTGTCTTTCTGTTTGAATGCATGCATGATGATGGATCCTTCTCAGTGCTCGCTCTGTTATGAACTGAAAATAGTCTTCAACTGCCTTCTTTATGCCCTTTGCTTGCTTAGAAAGCACTGTTGTGTTATTGCTTGGATATGCAGATTGCGAAGGTGTGTGTCACCATTCACCAACCAAGGAAGGTGATATGCAGATAGATTGATTACAGAGGATATTTTCTAGGGCTCACGAATAGATTGGTCAAAACTAATAATCTCGTTGATAAAGCTACGAACTTCATCTACTAAATCAACTTCAACTTCATTTTATTGAACAAAAAGATATACGTTCATAAGTTGGCCAATGTTTTTTTTTTTTGTTTCTTGCCAAACGGACCCTTAACCCACGTCCAATTTGGCAAATAGCCGACGCAGTGACAACCTATTTTGCCCAATCATCCTTGACACCGACTCAATTGACCAACCCCACTAGGCTAGGCACGCAACGCTCTCATTAGCACTTATAGTCGTGGGGTAGTGTATCTATTGAGATCTTAATGGGTCTTGGATGTAAGCATTCCTTGTTCACATGGCCCATGCAATTTTTTTGGGCCCATTTTCAATCTTCTCCTTTATTTTTATTTTTGAATTTAATTGTCAGGTAAGTCTGATGAATCGAGAGACCAGCAAGATCGAGAGCTAGATAAATCAACAAGGGCGACCAAGGTAGTCCGACTAAGGAACTAAAGTGCAAGCATCGTGGAAAGCAAACACCACTAAGAATCTTGTCAAATAGGACAATCCTCAAATTAGATTTTGAGTTTGGGAGAAAATGACCTTTGAGGATAACTTAAACAACATAACAATTTATATGTAAGGTTATAGGCGTGTGAGAATAACTTGGTTCAAGTGCATGTAACTTTGTGTCTCAATATGATACAACCTCCAATAGTAGAAGGCAAATAAACAATTGCTCCTAACATGCAATCGGCAATGCTCAAAATTTTAACCTATTGCCGGGTCCGGGTGGGGTGAGTCGTGGCTCAGGTAGTCAGTCAGGCGTAAATAAAAATCAGTGTGTCATATGATCGAGCTGTATCTCCCAGCAAAGATGTCGGTCGTTGGACTTGGGTCTTTTAGTCATCTTGATCGGAAAGTTGTGCTGTATTATTGATCTCATGAATCTATAATATTTATTTGAAAAAAAAAAAACAATCAAAGCTCAAAAAACACAGGCGTCTCTGGTTTGAAAGAAAAAGGTCTTGCTATTTTCAGCCCTCATCAATCTATACTTGGACGTTTTAGGAAGAACACAACTCCTCCATCTCCAATTCTCCACCCCTTTCTTCTCCCTTCATTCCTTCTAATATCTCTATCTAACCCTCTTTCTCACCCTTTTCTGCCCTAATTTCCATCCACCTCTTCCTCAATTCTCTTCATCTGCCCTGCAGATCAATCAGAATACACAACTGAACAACCTTCCTTCTTTCATTCTTCTTATCATTTATTACCACTTTCGGAAGGGGGTTGTTCTGAATTTCAGACATTGAATTGCGATACCCGTTTCATTCGAATTCAGATTTTTGGCCATTTTGTCCAAGGCTTGATTCTATGTTCAACGTCACAATCAAGTCTGGGTGTATTGTTTTTTGTCAATTTCCCTTCTCTCTCTCTCTCTATATTCTATTGTCCGGCCAGTTGTTGATTTTGTGAGGATTTGAATCTGATCTGCTTCAGAAGAAGAAGAGGGGAAAATGCAGCTTTTCAGAATCAGGCAAGTCCATTTCTTAATCTTCATGACTGTCGTCTCTGACTAGAGGAATTTCTTCTATTGCCGTCCTCCTGTACAATAACTTAGTTGTCCATGCTCTCGTAGTTTAATTCCCTGTTGCATTCACAATTTTCTATTATCCTATTTTGTTACCCAACTCACCATTTCCATTGGGGGAATGTTCTAAAATCTGTTCAATTCCCCAATCTCCATGCCCAAACTTGTATTATCCTTTTTATGCAGCCCTTTTCCAAATCCAATTTCTTCCAATTTTCATCCTTTTTCCCTTGTGTAAAATCTGGGTTTTGGATTTCAAAGTGTTTTGCTAAATGGGTTGTGCCAGCTCCAAACCCTACAAATCAAAATGCAATCATTGCAAGGCCCCTAATCCAGCTGTTTCTAGAAGCTACTCCATGTTTGTCCACCACCCACCTTCAAAGGAAGGGGATAGCTACCATATGGTAGCCCTCACCTCATCTACCCTGGGCTCCCTCCGCCTAGATCAACATTCATCATCATCTTCCACCAATCCAGTTCCCCATTTTGCTAGTTTCAATGCCCGTCTTGATGTGGGAAAGGAAGCGTTTCAGAAGAAGAAGATCGAGAAAGCTGAATTGGAGGTGGATATGATGGAGGCGAAAGCCTGGTCGAAGATGATTGATGAGAAGATGGTGAGAAGTAGGGCGCCTCAAACGCCAGTTAGGACGCCTCCTGGGGAGCCGGAGACGATCAATGCTTGGGAGATGATGGAGGGTTTGGAGGATACTAGCCCTCTTGAGCCTGAGTCTGAATCTGATCATCATCTCAGAAGCTTCTCTTTCCATGTATCTCCTCCTAACGAGATGCCTGATTCCATGGAGCTTTCCCCTCCTCCTATAAAAAGGGAAAGGGAAAGGGAAAGGGAAAAGGAAAATGATGATGCATTTGTTTTGAATGGAAAGGAGATGGCGAAAACTATGGCATCTGAATTCGACACTGAAGTCATTTCCGCCTTCAGGAAGGCACTCGGCGAGCTCTCCCCTTCAAACCCATTTCGCCTCTCAAAGTATCCACAAATTTTACATGATGATGATGAAGAGTCCAATGTTGATCGAACGCAAGTCCTGAAGAAGGTTAACGGTGGTTTAGAGAAAGGGCGTGTAAAAGAGAGGTTGGTGTTGTACTTCACAAGCCTGAGAGGGATAAGGAAGACATATGAAGATTGTTGTGCTGTGAAGCTTATTTTCAAGGGGTTGGGTGTAAAGGTTGATGAGAGGGATGTGTCTATGCATTCGGCTTTCAAGGAGGAGTTAAGAGAGTTACTAGGAGAAGCACACAATGGAGGAGGGGGGTTGCCTAGAGTGTTTCTAGGGGATAAGTACATTGGAGGGGCAGACGAAATTCGAAGAATGCATGACGAGGGAAGCCTTGAGAAGGTTCTAGAATGGTGTGAATTTGTACATGGGTCCATTGGTGGTGGTGGATGTGAGGCTTGTGGGGACATAAGGTTTGTTCCATGTGAGACGTGCTCGGGGAGCTGTAAAATTTACTATGAAGTTGAGGAGGAGGAAGTTGATGCTGAAGAGGAGGGTGGCGGATTCGGTTTCCAGAGGTGCCCGGATTGTAACGAGAATGGACTCATCCGCTGTCCCGTTTGCTGCCGTTAGCTTCCTTAAATTGTATTGATCGAGTTTGTTCTTTCTTTCTTTGCCATTTTGATGTTGTCTTTGGCAAGTTTAGGTTCAAGCTTGCTGCAAAAGAGGTGTTTTGCTTTTTACATGTTAATTTAGGGAGTTGTTAGTATAAAGATAGATTTTACGGATCGAGCATTCTTACTACATAAAACAAGAGTCTTTCCCACCCTCTTGTAGTCTTGTTAATATGTGGAAAGGCTTCTTCATACTACACAAGCTAATTAAAATGCGTGCTTCATGTATAACTAAGAATTGATTATGTTATGCAAGTGCTTCTGTGCTTGTATACGTGTTCTTTGCATTGCTTGGTCATAGCATTTGAATATAGATTCTGTACACGTAACCTGCACTGGCCCAAGGGGTAGAGTCTTACCTATGGGCCATGGCTTGTGGTAGATTAACTATGGGCCTGCTCGCGCGTTATCAATTCTTGCTCGACCCTGTTTCTACTCGCTCAAGTACGTGGATGGCAAGCTAGAACACTCTCCATGGCGGCTCTTGGCATTGGGATTTGTTGTCTCTTTACATGTCCCCTGCTGCCTCAAAACAAGCTTTGCTCTCGTTTTTTTTTTGTACGATAATTGGGATTTTTACTTGCAGTTGGGCCATGAAATTATTGAGACGCGAGCTGGGCGTTGATTCATTTGCTTCAATCAACCAGAACCAGATGATGATGATGATGATGACTCTACTCACTTGGCCAACATGGTGTGGTATACTCATTACTCAGCGAGAGTGATCACACAAGTTATTTGGGGTCGACATCGGTCGTAGTTGGGTCATATCGAAGCAAGCCCAGATTCAACTCCATGTAAGTCCAGGTTTACTGGCCCAATAATTAAAGCCCATAAGGAAGTCCAGTTGGAACTATATCCAGTGGATTAAACTCCGTATAAGAAGAAGATGCAATCAATATATGCGTCATTGCATGCATGGCCTAATTCTAAGCTTCTATACTACTCCCTCCGTATAAATCTATTTGTCTTTTTAGAATTGGACACATATATTAAGAAAATTAGTTTTATCCGTCGTACATATCGATATTTTATAGATAATATAAATAGGATATTAATAAATAAAAATATAATATAAATTTTAATATAAGTAATTTATTGCTTGCAGAATGTATAATTTTTTTTATCAAATATTATATTCTTCACATTTTATTACTTTTTATTTACGTAAATTTATGACTTATCAAATATTTTAATACATCTATTAAATATTTTATTACCTATTTTTATAAATTTTAAAATTATAAATATTTATCATTAATTTTTTATAAGAGAAAATCACTATATATATATATATAAATAAAATCCGTCAAAAGATATATGCTACAAGATTTATATTTATTCTAAAATATTTTATCTTTAATCTTAAATACTTGTATAAGGAAGTTTTTAAAAGATATCGTTATACTAACCCCTGAGGTTTGGACTTTTCCTCTTGGTGCCCAGAAAAAAAAAGTTATTCCTTTAAGTGCCCCCGAGGTTTTAAAAAAGTCCTAACCGTAACCTAAATTAAACCTAAACCCCAATTCCATCCAATTTATACAACTCTCCGTTAAATCTCCGTTAAATTCATAATCTAATTTTTATATCAATTTATATAAACAAATGTATTGTTATCATCTCTCATAAACAAATGTAAATCTCCGTTAGCTAGCCTTGTATTGTATGATTAAGTGGGAAACCACATGGTTGGATTAGCATTTAGCAACCGTCATCCGCGTCTTCTTCCTCTATATTGATCAATCAAACCCAGTAACCAGTATAACCAAATAAAAATAAGAAATAAAAAAAAAACAGCTAGAGAATTTGGCAGGAAAGGTAAAACGGCAGGAGGGAGATCGAAGAAGATTTTGGGATAATCCAAGAACAGAAATCCAGAAAAAAAAATAGCTGAATTGAATTCAGTTGATAGGCAGCCATGCTTTTAGAGTTGCAGCGATGGCCACAGAAGAGCTGGTGTTGCCCCGTTTTGATCCTGCTTGTGTGCTACTCGGCCATCCCCCCTCTCAACAAGCCTGCGACAAGACAGACCGTGATTCACTCCTCCAGTTCTCTGAATCCCAAATACGTCGCCGTTGAATTGGTCGTCGTCGGAATCGGATGATTGTTGTTCTTGGGAGGGGGTGAGTTGCGATGACAAGGGAAGAGTGTGGGGCTTAATCCTACCTAATCGAAGGCTGCAAGGGTCGACATATCGAGCAATCAGTTCCACGGGGGTGTTAGAATTGGGGTTGAATCTGACGAAATTCAACGCCAGCAACAACCTCTTGAGCGGACAGATTGCGGAGACAATCTGTAGCAGGTCTCCTCTGCTCACGAGTAACCCTACCGGCGGGGAAGATCTCCAGGCTCCTCAACCTCAGAAACATCGAGCTCTTCTCCAACAGCTTGGAGGGCCCCATCCCGGACGAACATCGGGAGGCTGGCCAACCTCCAGGGGCTGCAGCTTCACATCAACGGGCTCACCGGCGCCATCCCGCCGTCTCTCTCCCACTGCACCAATCTGGTCAATTTAGGTTAATGGTGTTGGGCTGATTGATATTTAACGGAGAGTTGTATAAATTGGATGGAATTGGGGTTTAGGTTTAATTTAGGTTACAGTAAGGATTTTTTTAAAATCTCAGGGGCATTAAAAGGAATAATTTTTTTTTCTAGGCACCAAAAGGAAAAGTCCAAACCTCAGGGGTACCAAAAGAAAAATCCCTATTTTTTAATGTTAAAGATAGATTTAAATAGTTAAAAAAAAAATTAATAGAAAAAGTTAAAATATTAGGAATAAAAATTAATTTTATAATTATAAGGTGGGACCAGAATCATTCTGGTGGCTCGAAAAGAAACAACTTTAATATATAGTTATAGATTTTGAATTAGACAAAAATATCCTTATTAAATGTTTACTTTATATATTGAAAATAAAAATAGAGTAAATTTAGTTCACTTTTCCATTTAATGTAAGGGCTAAATTGGAAAAATTGGGTTTAAAATATAGAAAAGGACAAGTTTTTTTAACAATATTTTAAGTCTAAAAAGACGAGTAGACTTATACTGAGATAATACTTTTTTGTACTACCATTAATGTGTGTTAGACTCTGATCCTTTAGACAATGATTTTTTTTTCAATCTTATAGTGCTTCCATGTCTGAAAAATGGCATTGTCAAATTGAACATCTTTCATTATATATCAATTAAAATTTGATTTGCAATCTAGTAAGTTTGGCAAGACCAATTTTATTTGTCAAATGTGTCTTAAAGCAAGACAATATCGACAATCTTTTCCACATCCATTTATACCAAAGGTAAATTTGTTTATTATCATGCATGCATACATATATATATATAATACTCGTAACCTAAAGAATCCAAACTCACAAATCTTAAGCAAGAATAAAAAAATAGAAGGAATCGTAAAATGAGAGAACACAACAAGTTTAGAGACCCGGTTCAGATCGAAGATCCTACGTCCGAGAGTCTCAGTTCGGAGATACCAACCCAACGCCCACAAAGTTTTCGAAGAAGATTACAAGAACGACTACACAAATCTAGGAAAGTACAACTCAAACATTAAAACGGAGAAAAACAACTTGAAACTCGAAGAACAAGGTAAAGAGGTAGAAGAAGGGAATAGAAGGGATCTCGGATAGGGTTTAGGCCCCTATCAAGTTGACTACATTCGAGATAGAGCTTAGTATAGCGCACCACCACGGATCTCAATGAGAACAGCCTCGATGTCGTCTTCTCCGGCAAGATCTCCACCGCTTGACTGTCTTCTCTTTTCTTCCTCTCTCTCTTTTCTCTCTCTCTCTTTCTATGGATGCGCCGCGGAGAATGAATGAGTGAATGAGCTCCCAAACCCTAGAACGAGGTGAGGTGCAAAACGCCGCGTTCCACTTAAAACACAAGCTTCTCTCTCCGGTCTTCAGAGTTGGGCTAGTGATTTGGGCCATTTAGAAACAAGCCCAAACGACAAGTTAGGCCAAGCTAGAACTAGCTCAAATCATAAAGCCAAGGCCTTAAGCTACATCCAAACCGGAGTTTGATCCGGGGAACTCACAAAAGAGCAAGGACCCGGTTTGAACCGATCTAAGAGCACAAGCCCGATTTCCCCTTTATTGTGTAGAGTTGTTTAAACCTAGAATAAGTGCCATGCCACTTTCTTTTTTACTAGCTAGAGTTTAAAGTAGGTTTAATATCTAACAATATATGTCTACTTGGGGCCCTTATAAACACCTTACACGTGATGGATTCAGATTTTTTTTTAACCCTTGTCGATGACCATTAGAAGTCGATCAATGTGGACCTTTCTAATGACTCACAACAACAATTCTTTAACCATGCATCCTCCTAAACTTCATCTTCTTGATTTACACTCAACTTCAAACCAAAGTTAAATGCATTAGATCCGACAATAGCTCTGAATTTTGTGAATGAAATGCTTAAAATTTCTTTTCCACTCATGTTATCATCCATCAAACAACGTGTCTTGACACTCGATAACAAAATAGAGTTGTGCAGCAAAAATATAAGCATCTTCTTGAGGTTGCTCGAGCCCCTATTCTTCCAAGCAAATCTTACATTCCAATTTTGGGGAGATTGAATCCTCACAACAACCTATCTTATAAACAAAAGCCCCCTTCCCTTCTTAAGAAATAAATCATATGAGCGAAGATGATGTTCCCGCCCTTTTCTGATATTGAGATATTGATATAATATTTATACGGGATGATACGCGAGCTACACTAAAACGGTAGCTAAATGAACCGCAATCTTAGTAATTCACTGCCTATGAGTCGCCGGCTCATTCTTCAACAGGCACGCGGTCAGAGCCATATGTGCTCCTCCCACTGCTTGGGAGCTTACGGTTTCCCATATGAACTTGTATGCCACAAGCTTTAAGATTACACTATTTGATTCTCATTTATCTCTGTGACATGTCCAATTTCAACCCCACAAGTGTACATATTCGGTTGTGGTACGTATCAATAATGTACGTATATATCGAACTCAGGAACTCTATAATAGCTAGCAATCGTAACTATTTGGTAGACTAAGCCGCAAAAATAAAGAATGAATTGAAATTAAAAGTAATTATGGGTAGATAAAGTAAATTCAAGCAAACAAGCTAAAGTAGTAGAAAATCAATGGAAAAAAGCTTCTAAGAATAACATTCACTACAACAACACTTTAGACTTGTAGGAAAGAATATATGCATGAACTCAATTTGGCTTAATTTGTTGAAGGGTAATCACTAGCTAAGTCCTCCCAAATGATATCAGCGTGTCTAAACCCAACTAACATCCGCTCTTATGACTTGCTAGTTGAAATCTAGACCCTTTTAAGCACTTAAAAATTAAGACTAAATTGGCATAATATATGCCCTCCGGACAACTGCTAGTAGCTAGCTAGATTAAACTGTTGTTAATTAATTGTTATGATAATTAGTAGATGGACCTGGCAAGATCCGATCCGATACACGTTAGTACGTTACAATCCTATTTAAGCATTGTTCAACAAGTTTTGTTAGGCATCCTTGATAGGTGCACTTGATTGCGGGAATGATCTTTCCACCCGCACTCTATGAGCCGAAATGAACTTAATTTATTACAAGACATACACACTGTATATATTATTATTATGATCACAATTCACAAACATGCTAAATAATAAATATATTTAATACTAAAGATATGTCCTTAATCACTTAATAGCTTACACAAACCCATGCTTAAAACCTTTCAGTATATACTATATAGTTGCGCCCATTAATTATGATTGCCCTAGTAGATTGGTAGATCGAGCTAGAACTCGATCATGAAGCAGCTATATAATATACAGAGCTTACACTTTCGATTCTAATGGACAGTGTTTTTGACCAAAAAAACACATAAGTATATAAAGACAAAAAAAAAAGGAAATATAAAATTCGACCAAAAAAAAAGGAAATATAAAACAATAAGTACGGCATTTATAAATAATATATGGATGCATATATATATATAATATAATTAATACATGCATATATATATAGTCGTCAGGCAAGCAAACTCCTGATAATGGCGGCCTCCTGGCTGTCGGCGTCGAGGGTGGAGAGAAGGCAGGAGAGGCGGTCGCTCAGGTCATCCACTTCCCGGTGGAGGTTGCGGATGTAGTTGCATGTCTCTTGCAACACCTTTGAGGCTCCTACCTGCACATATAATATACATGTATATCTAATGTGTGCATTTCGATCGATTATACATTAGTACTTAGCCAAGATCAATGTACCTACCTACAACAACAACACAACAACATTGACCAGTGGACTTCCCTTACGAAAATATGGGGGCAAAATAGGACACCCCTGACTTAACGCGAAGGGGGAGCGAATAACTATATACATCAACGTACAATCAAATCTACCTAAACCTAAACAAAATATCAACCCTAATTATTACTGAAAACACTACAAATTAAATTAAGTTTGAATATATTTTTAATATGGGTTCTTAGGCATAGCGTACAATCAAATCGTGCAAGTGGTGAGTTCGAGTGTTCTTAGGCATAACATCAGGTTGAGAGTGTAGGTACAAAGGTAGAGCGTGGGTCAAGGGTGTGATTTGTACACGGGAGAGCTTTGTAACACACTAGAAATTAATAGAGCGAGTCTAAGTACTCTTGAAATCCGACTAAGTGAGAAGCTTAGAAGGGAGTGATTTTTCTCTAATTACAATTTTTATCCCATTTTTTTCTAATTTTAAAATTTACTCTACAAATCTATCATCTAGCCCACCCAATATTTTGGGACTGGTTCCGTCCCTAACTCAGGTTTCAAAATTCTTTATTTTGATCAAAGATTTTATAAGAAAGACTTACGTGCATCTATTCATATTTATATGTGCCCTTTGGTTTTTGAAACAACAATCCTCTAGCAATAGGCATTTTTATCCAATTTTTGAAAAAACATCACTATTTAAATAGTATATTAAAACAACTTTGATTAGTTAAATAGATAAACAAAAAGAGAGGTTCTAAGCGCCCAACTGACAATTGCTCAACGGCATGTTTTTTAATTTTTGTTATTTACAGTTATTTTTCTTTTATTTATAGTATTTACATTATTTATCCGTTAATTTTAGATAATTATAAAATTAATTAGTAAGTTTAGAAAAATGCTCAGATTTAAAAATATTAGCTTTACTCATTTGTATTCTATCTTAGTGGCCCTTAAGTTCATATAGGTCTTGTAATTTGGCATCAGAGCCAAGTTAGCAAGTCGTCAAGCTGAAAATTTCCGATAAGTGTCCTAATCGAGAATCTCCACATATTAAAAATCTAACAATTGGCGAAAATTTGTTGACGAATTTCCATCCTCTTCCAATCACACACGCACACTTGAGCTTCCAAGACATTGGGTTTTAAGTTCGATCGCTTTATGTCTATGATGTGTCCTCCTTCGCTAAATGTTTTCTCTATCGATACGGTCGAGGCAGGAACAACAATCACTTTAGTCGTGATCTCTACCAAGGTTGGGAAAGTCTTCTTGTGGATCTTCCACCAAGTTAAAATATCAAATTCTTCTTCACCAAACTAAACGTGGGTTGTTAGATATGTCTCAAACTCCACATTCGAGCTCGAATGTCTCAGTCTCTTGGTAACGCTTTGTATAGTACTAGCCCCCACTTTTTTATAGTACCAAGTCGATTCGAGCTCGAAGAGGATGGAGATTGTGGAGGTAATGGAGAAGAAGAAATGGCCTCATAATAACTTTACTAATAATATCTCCAACACTATCACTATCACCATTAACATCCAAATCCAATGCCTCGTAATAATGATTCAAAAACATTTCTAAGCTATTCATCTTCAACCTAGGATCAAACACACAAGTAACATTTATTTTTGCCGATTCCCTCCCTTTCATATGTCCACAAGGTGATGGCTCATCCCCATTGATGAGACATGTCTCCTTCGATGCTTTTGGGATAGACTTGCCACTAAGATATGGTGTTTTTGAGATTTTCACTTGGAAGTGCACTCTGATTCGATGACGAATCCTTTTTTAAGGGATGGAGGATGATGTGACTATGTTAAGGTCGTAAGATCGTGAGAAAGTGAGGCGTGCTTGTCTTGTTAGAAGGCCACGACTTGTGTATTTCATTGCTTGGCTTATGGAAGTGTTTTATGACATTTGGAAATGTTGCATCTATTTTGTTATTTGTTAAACTTTTCCTAAGGCAAATGTCAGTTTTGCCCTGAGGTCTTTCTTTATAAGCCACTAGGGCACTTGTTTCCTAGTTAGACAAGAATTGATGAACACATCTCAATCTTTTGCCTCCTCTTAGAAGCACGTTTTTCCATTGCTTTTTTTTTTTGAATTTTCAGTTTAGCTCAATTGGAGTGTGATTCATATCGATCCAAGACCGGAGGTTTGATCGAGGTGAGTCATATCCTAGTTTCGAGTCTTCTAGTTCGTGTTTTCGAGAGGTGACTCACATCCTTTCGATGGCTCGTTCATATACATCCTTAACCATATAATTCCACCCCAACTTTCCACAATAAAATTGTCCATCATCATGTGCCAAAGATGCCACCAAGAAGATCCATTGTCGTCACCATCCCTTGAAGATCTTGATCCATCTTGGTGGTTCATGCAGCCTTCCAGAGAACAAGCCATAACATTCGAACCACTCATCATCTGGCTCTAAAATTTTAAGGGATTAAATTAGACTCATAGATCTAAATCCACGAGTTAGAATCACTCAGATCAGAGTCTGGAGTAGGGAGAACGGTCCTTGTGAAGCAAGAACCGAAGTTCCTCCATCAAGATTGCTCGAGTCTTCCTCGGATTTCCTTGCATCGCTTCAACGACAAGATCCTTCATCAGGTTCACTAGCGGAATATGCGTCCTATGGAAGGGACAACAAAATGAAACACTAAACGCAATCCATAAAAAAGAAAACTGACGGATGACAAGGAACCATTTTGGAGAAAACTGACGGAATTCATCAAAAATTGTAACCTCTCATGCATTCTAATGGGTGATTTAAATGAAATCCAACAAATGTATGAGAAACAAGGGGGAGCCACCCCAAACCACTAACGATTTGAATGTCTTATTAGATATAAGAACGAATGTGACGTTTGAGATATCTTGACTATTAGGAAGAAACTCAATTGGAAAAAATCCAGATATAGAAAATACAACCTACGAGAAATTGGACCGTGCCCTAGTTATAAATCAAATTATCCAATGGTACCCCTCTATCGCCAACAAAAATCACGCATTTTCGACTTCCGACCACTGCCCCATTTCATGCGACCAAAAGGTGTACACTTCAAAGCACAACCATTCAAGTTTGAAATGATGTGGACATCTAAAAAGGATTTCCAACACGTCATCAAACAAACCTGGTGGTTCAATGTCGGAGGGTCCTTGTAACATCCCCGACCAAAGTGCATACGTCATTTTGCATTCATATAATATTAGAAGCATATGTATGACATATTGACATGATATATAGTGAGTTTTTAAAGGTAATATTTATTTTCTAATTAAGTTTTTATATTTTTTTAAAGTTTTTACATAAAAATTAATTAATAATTATTTCAGGGTAAAGTTTGTACTAAACGAGATTTCAGGATAGAAATTATAATTTCTACAAAAATCTAGCCGAAAGTGTGGAAATCAATTCTTGATTTCTGTTCAAATTCAAAGTTGAAAATTCAACTTTGCTTTGGAGATTGAAATTTATTTTTATGCTTTTATGTATCTATCTATCTATATATATATATCATCCTACTCTTTTATTGTGTACAAGAATAACGTCAAAAAAAAGAAGAGCCGAGAGAGAAAAAAAGAGGAGAGAAAGATTTGATTTTGTTGTTGTTGTTTCCATTGGTTTTAGTACAAGATCTCTTCTGTCGGGTTTTAATCTCGAAGTACAAGCACAATTTGGTAAGTTTTTAATTAGTTAAATGTTTATTTGAATTTCATTGATTTTTCCAGATCTAGATCTATAATTGATTTTGATTTGAAAATCAATAGATCTATAGTTCTCAGAGGGTGTTTTCGATATTTGATTTATATTCGGTAAAAGATTTCAGAGTAAATTTAGGATTTTACTTTGTAATGATATTAGGGAGCCCTTTGATTAAGTTTTTTAAAAAGGTTTGAACTAGAAAAATGTTCTTCTATATATATATAGTTTATTATTGTAAAGTTTTAAAAGCTTTGGAATTATGCACAAAAAGTTATAATGCATACTTACATTTTATTGCATAAGGGTTAGAGTTTATAAGAATAAATTAGCCTAATTTGCATTGGGTTACATATAGGAGCGCCAGTCATAGAACGGGGTCAGAGACAAAGGGGAGAAATATAGTATTTGTCTTGAACATGTGAGTATAGACCGGGGATTCAACCCTATGTGTTATATGGATATATGTGCTATATATGCTATATGGATATATGTGCTATATGAACTATATGGATATATGTGATATATGAGTTAAATGAATAGTTGTGATAGCTCTAAAATTTCCTGAGTTATTTCCACAGAAAGTATATTAACAGATAGCATATGATATATGGTTACATGATGCACTTGATTGCATAGCATATTGCAATGAGATTAAAAGGACATGTGACTGTCTCGCCCTGAACTGTAATGAGGAAATCTTCGGATTTCTTTCTTAAAGCGACCTACGGGTCATATAGGATCTTCGGATCATACAGGATCTTCGGATCATACAGGACCTACGGGTCAATGAGGAAATCTTCGGATTTCTTTCTTAAAGCGACCATAAGAGTCAAAATGAGGAGATCTTCGGATTTCTTTCTTAAAGGGACCATAAGAGTCCATATATAGGGGCAGATTTAGGCTTGAATAGTTTACAGAATAATGAAATGGATACATCGACATTTGCATTTGCATAGTAAATTCCTATATGACATATATAATATGTATGTATATGTACATGGACTAAATGATTGGTTTTGTATGAAATAATTGATGATGGCTTATATTCACTGAGTATGCGACTCACACAAATCGCAAAACAATTTTTCAGGTTGAGCTAGTTCTTACTAACGTGTGTCCTTTTAGAGGTCACATTCATATAGGTCGGCCGGTTGAAGCGCAATGCAACCTTCTCCTCCTCATTTTGCATTTTAGACTTTTGTGTTGTAATAAAGTTAGAGCAATAGATGTATTAGCACAAGAAGTAAAGACATAGAATTTCGTGCGTGTGTGTATGCAACCTTATATGTTTTGTTAGTTTTGTTTATATGTTTACGTGGATAGTTGTTATATGTAAATTATATGTTTATATGTGAAATAAGTTTTTACAAAGTATACGTCATAGGGTATAAGAGTGTCACAGTCCCATATATTTAACCTAACGAAGAAAACCCAATTGCTTAAAGCAAAGGCGAGAGCATGGAATAGACACACCTTTAGTAATATGTTTGAACAGATTAGAAAACTCGACAAATAACAGCTCCAAATCCAAAAAGAGATCATCGAGCACAAAAACTTGCAACTATTTCAAAAGCAAGAGAGATTGTCGAAGAAACGGTCTTGTCTCATGAATTTCCACAACACCTATTGGAAACAAAAGGGTGGAAAACATCCATATTAAACTAAATAATAAAAACACCAAATGCTTCCACCGGATTGCAAACAATGGAAAGAACAGAACTAATATCAAAGAAATCCGAACAACGGAGGGCACACAAATCACAACATTAGAAAACATTATAAGAGAAATTAAACAGGACTTTCAAACCGCTTCCGGGCCTTGGAAATAAACCGTGGAAAACTCCAGAACATGAACCAAACTATCCAAAAAGAAATAACAGATGCAGATAACAAAGAGCTCATTAAACCGGTATCGAATATTAAAATTAAGAATGCTATGTTCGATATCGTGGATGACAAATCCTCCGGCCCGAACGGAATATCGGCGGAAAGTTTCCATAAAAAAATATTGGCACATAATTTCCCCTGATGTTATCAAAGTTGTTAAAAACTTTTTTCATATAGGTAAAAATTTAAAACAAATTAACCACACATTTATAACCATACTGCGCTCCCAAATGCGCAAATCTCAATTCAACCAACCACTATAGGCCAATTAGCCTTTGCAATACTATCTATAAAATAATCTCAAAAATCCTAACAAACCGCCTAAAAATTTCTTGAATAATCATCCACTCGATGCAAGGGGCGTTCGTCCAGAACCGAAGTATCTAATATAACACACTCGTTGCACAAGAGATCCTCCATTGCTTTTGCAACAAACGAGGGCCGGAGGGTTGGATCGCAATCAAACTTGATATGGAAAAATCATATGATCGTATCAGCTGGGAATACCTCGATAATATCCTTCTCAAATTTGGCTTTCACAATAAATTCTTGGGTTGAATCCGAGAATGTGTTAAAATGGTTTCCTTCCTTGTCCTAGTCAACAACGGACCAACAAAATAACTCTACCCCCAGCGGGGTCTTAGGCAGGGGGATCCTCTATTACCATAATTATTTATTTTTGCCGTCGAGATTCTGACGAGACAACTCCAATTGTTGAACACCAACCCAAAAAGTGGCATCATGATCCAAATCTCAAGAAATGGCACAAAAAATCCCATTTCTGGCCTTTGTAGATGGTAATTTCATCATATTTACTTTGCTAAAGTTAATGTCCATGCGTGCAAAAAATATTAAAGAAATTATCGATGACTATCGCCAGATTTCTGGCTAGAAAGTCAATTTTCACAAATTCACCTTCCAAGTCACCAAAAACACAAGTAACAACACGAAGGAGCAAATAAAACAGATTGTACAGATAGCGAACACTGTTGCTTTGGACAAATATCTAGGATGCGTGATTATAAACGGGAGAATAACATAAAACACATTTAAAACCCTGATTCTCTTAACCAAATATCAATAATCAAAATGGAAAGCAAACGCCATTTCTCAAGAGGGGCATAAAACCCTAATCAAAGCAAACCTTTCAACACAACCAAACTATATTATGTAATTGTTTTTGCTAACTCATGCAACTTTGAAAGAACTTGACCATATTAACAAGAATTTCTTTTGGAACAAGGAAAACAAATACAAACCACTTATAACTTGGAATTCCATTTGTTGGCCACCCACTCATGGAGGGATGGGAATCACCAAGACGAAATAAATGACCCAAGCACTCCAAATTAAACTGTTATGTAAAATCATAGCGGAACAAGAGAACCTCTGGATCAAAATTGTGACAAAATATACATCAAAACGGAAAGTATCTTGAACTACAAGAAAAAAATAACACATCATTCCATTGGTCCAAACTATTAGGCCTAAGAGACTAAATCGTAAAGGAGCTCATCTAGCAAGTGGGGGACGGGAAAACCATTCGATTTTGGAAAGATAATTAGATCGACAATGGTCCTCTTAACCCAAAAAGTGAGGTCGAAACCCTCATTAATTGGAAGGAACGTGTTGATGCGTACCTTTGTGAGGACAATTCATGGAACATTGAAAAATTGAGTGAGGTCTTTAATCATCATGATGACCTCGAATTTTTTTCCAAAATTATTAATCCCATTAACAAAATCACGGATAGATTGTACTGCCAACCAAGTAAAAATGGTTGGAACTCTAACCACTCTACAATGTAGTGGCTCCACCAATTCAAAGGTAAACCGAAAATTAACCTAGAATGGATTAACAAGCTCCACACCCCCTAAAAATGAAGAATTTCCTATAGAAGCTGGCACGAAACGACCTACCAACCAAAACGAGGCTTGCTGCCAACTATATATATTCCGGTACCACAAGGTTGTAAAGCATGTAACAACCAGGTTGAAGACACAAACCACGTCTTACTCTCATTCCCCCTTACTAGGGGGGTCCTTAATTCCGTAAGCACAAACTTACGTTAGATTGTCGACCAAGTATCCCCGGACAACAAAAAAAAAACACCAGCACTTGGAGGAAATTAGGACAATAACAGCAAAAGAGGAAATGAAACTCCTCACTAACACCCAGTGGAGCCTATGGTTCTCTATAATTAAGAGAATCTTTGACAACAACAACGGAATAAACTTGAACAATGCCAATAACCTAAGTAAGTTTAATCGAAACCAGATTAATGAATGAAAACTTGTAGGAGCCTCTGAATCCTTCGACTCTCGTACTTACATTGTGAGAGCTAAAGAAGAGAGAAAGCTCGCTAAGTGGGCAAAAATCAAGATGGATTACATTAAGTGGAATTTTGATGGTGCAACGTGTGTGGATGGCGTGACTTCTTTTAGGTTCATCCTCATGGACTCTAGTGGCTCCCCATCCATTTTGACGAAGGGCTAATTGGTCGTCAGTCTGTTCTGATCTCCAAGACCATCGCCTTGCGCAGGGACTTCTCGAGGCCTTTCGTCGTGGCATTCACCGGATCCACATTGAAGGCGATAATTTGTAGTTGGTAAAGGCCGTTCTTGGTGACCGGAGCTTCCCGTGGGAGATTGGGTTGTTGCGTTTGGACATCCACTACTTGTTTGCCCGGTTTTAGGATTGGAGTATTTCTAACGTTTTTCGTGAGTACAATTTTGTAGCGGACTTTATCGCTGGATCGTTCAAATGTGTATCCTCCATCCCGCTTGCAGTTGACTCGAGTTTGCTTACCCTCATCCGACAAGATGATGTAGGGTGACCACTATCTTGTTAATGGCCACCCTAATAACTATTTCCTTATCAAAAAATATATTAGAGTAGATAAACATAGAAAAAAATAAGGAAAAATCCTAAGGACCTCGATGAAGAGGTGAGAATTTTCCTCGTTGCGTACATGGATGGTAGGCCCCCATGTTGACCTATCTCTTATTCTCTTATTTTTTTCTAAGCCTAAAAAGAAAGTGTACTCTTTTTTATCGCCTTTTAGAACATCCAGATTTACGGTTAACTTTTTAGAGATGGACGATCTTTCTCCACCCTTCCCGTCGTTCGTCGCAATCATTCGAGCCCCCGTCGACAGCCCCAACCACTTGAAGACCCCTCCTCGTCGACCGTTGACGACATCACTATGTAATTTTTTTCTCATTATAAGTTTTTACCTTGTAAATTAGTGTGACGGTGTCATCATTCTAATGCCTACATAGTTCATACAAAGTTGAAAAATTCAATGGAAGAATAAGACGTGAATTTATAGCTCTAAATAATGTTGAGTTAATCACTTGGGTTGTATTACGTTTAATTTTAACCCTAAATTGTTCAAAGAGCTACGAAATCAGCATTTCAGGGTTTTATTCTAGTGAGAAAAAATTTACCTAGCGATATTGTCAGCGGTCGACGAGGAGAGTTTTTCTGATGGCTGCGATCGTTGACGGTGGCTCAACTAATAGTGGAGGTCAACGAGAATGGTGGAGTAAATTTCGCCCGTTTGTAGAAAATGTTCCCAAATCTAGATGGAGTTTTGAAATGCAGTATAAAAATAAGAGTACACTTTCTTTTTAGGCTTAGAAAAAAGAAAAAGAAAAAAGAGACATGTCAACGGCCTACCATCCATGTACACAGCTAGGAAAATTCTCCCCTCTTTACTAATACTCAGTTGGTCTAGTGGTAAAGTGGTGCTTGACTCCTTAAGGCTCCATTCGGATGTACTAGCTGGAGCTAGATCCCGAGCTGGATTTTGTAGCTGGAGCTGAATCCCGAGTTGGATTTGATTTAGGAGATGGAACTGGAAAACCGAGTTGAATTCGCTAAACATTGTTCGGTAGGAATAGCTGGGGAAAATCTAAGGATATATACAATTACCATTTAGGGCTTCATTTATGACATAAAATGCCGAAAATACCCTTATAGTTGGAAAATTTTACACCATTCACCAGTGGACTTTCTTCCTCCCTGCTTTCACTCGACGACATGCTTGTTGTTGGAAACCATAGGCGACGACCGTCGGCATCGGTTGCACCTCCTCTCGCACAAATGGTGAATCGCGCCGAGCATTCCCATTCCAGGCGGCGGAATTGACGTTTGTATGCCATTACAGGCGGAATTGAAGTTTTGTTCAATACCCAAATATGAATTAGGGTTCAAGTATTTGATAGTTGAATACCCAACTCCGAATTAGTCGGAATCATGGAAAGTCAAAATCCTTTTGCTTTTCTTGAACATCAATCAAATTAATGGAGGTTATGCTTTTGAATTTCAATTACAATTTTAGGGTTTTTTTTTGTTTTTTTCTTTGGATTCCAATTTCGGCCTCGTCTCAACAACAACCAAGCAACAACTTTCAATTTCGGCCGGGTTCGCCACTACTTCGTCTTCTCCACCATTGTTCATCCACGAAATCAGAAAGAGGAATTATGATTTGATTCGAAATCTAGGGTCAAAGAAAGAGATCTGAAATTAATGAATCAGATCTGAGGAAGACGAAGGATACGACCTTCATGATGCGTTCCTGGTGTCGCCGCTAGCGGGATGTCGTCCGCCGTCGTAGCTTCGACGTCGTCTCTCTTCCAAACCCCTCTCTCTATTCAAAGCCTTGTGAAGTTGGGCGAGGGTATTGGATGGAAATATCATAACTAAGGAGCTTGACAAGCTCGACCAGGCGGGGAGAGGAGGTGAAGAAAGTCAACTACGAAACGCTAGTTCCAGCCGCCTCAGCTACTTCGACCAGCTCGTCACCGAACATTGCCCCGGGAGGTTGGAAAATTCTGAGAAGCTACCTCCAGCTGCGAAACACTTCATCCGAACGGAGCCTAAGTGTTGTCTAGGAGATTCAAAGTTCGAATGTCGTTGGCGGCATGTATGGACACTAATATTGGGAGGGTCTCTCCTAAAGTGGGGCCACGAAATACTCGATGTCCGTCAGATCAAATCGGGCGAGCAAAAAGACAAGACCAAAAAAAAAATGTCCCCTCTTCAGCGATGTCCTTGGGATTCTCCAAAAATAAGGGTCCGCTGTTTTGTAACGGCACGAGTCACGGTGGTAAACTTAAACGGATCTGATCGGCTGATCCCTAATCGAAATCGAAATCGAAATCCAACGCCGGTGACTAGCCCTCGCTTACTCCAAATCCAGGTATGCATCATCTCTCTTTTCCCCAATTCAAGTCTGTACCTCCGCTTCTGGCCAACACCTTGCACTCTCACATCCAAAATTGATGTCGGCGGTGATTGGTGTTTCATCGCTTGAATCAACGAACCGATTGTGCGCTTTTTCGTCTCATTTCGCGTGATCTTCTGTTTCTGCTAATTTTTTGTCTTTCGGTGCTCAATTAGGGTTCTTCGTACATAGTTTTTTTAGTTTGTGTGATTCTCGTTTCGGGCCTAGAAAAAACTACAAACTATCAACGAGTTATGCCTGTTCATAAATAAAAATATTTTTTTTTTTTTGATTTCCGTCGAATATTATATGTTTAAATCTTTATCAATTCTGGAATTCTATTTGCATAGACTAATTTGATAATGTTCTCGTGGCATTATGCCTGCAACTTTAGATTTTATTAGCAGCTGCTGTGCCTGCTTTAAAACAATTGAGATGTCTGTGGGAAATGGCAGACCAAATGAGCATCTGTTCGACCTGCTGTCAAGTCTGGTTAATGAGGTTAGTTTTTTGTTTTCCTACTTTGTTGCACATGCTCTCCTACAATAACAAAAGTAGGTAAGAATAGCCTCCTTACAGATAAAAGCTTTTTGGATTTACACAGAACCACCAATACTGCTTTCCTTTGTTGATAACCTATATGAAAATCAGGGGATTGCTTTTTGAAGAAAATTGGAAGAAGAATCGTTATATATGTCTAATGTCTATCAAGTTCAATATTGCCAGGTTTGTCTGCATTAAAACCTGCTTGTTTTGTGTCTTCTACCTAATTTACGACGTTGATGGTTGGGGAGATGTAATGACTATCTTAATTTCTGTTGGTATATTGTGTATGGTGATTTGACTGATTGTCTGATTGGCATTTATAAAGACCAAATTATCTACCTTCTTGGCTTCTTAAAAAGCAACTCTTTCTAAGAGGTTTCAGCTCATGAGGTCACTATATAGGTACATTTGATCTCCCTTGGTTGTTTTAAAACGTGAAAATTTGGTGCAACCTTTCAAAGTGTGATGATGTGACATTGAAGAGGTAGATTTCAGAAGCAAAATTAGGCAGCATAACAGTTTTAATGTTGGGTATGGGCTTGTTTGTAGTCTCACGTCAATTGATGTGTTTGATCATAATGGAAATCTTTAATCTTCTTCCCCCTTCCCTCCGTTGGAAGTCTTTTCCATGATGTACTATCATTGATGGCATCTGAAATGGATTTTGCCTTCCCACCTATAAGTTAGACTTTTCAGGCAAGATTGCTGAAATTGCAATTAAACACCCAAGGAAACGTCAATTCCCAGTGGAGGGGTGATGGTTGGTTCTCCAAGGTACTCAGTGAACGTGCTCACTGGAGCTGGAATCCAAAGAAACTTATTGACAAATCTTTGCATTTATTAGTCGAGCTGTAGGATTTTCAGACAAATTGTTCGTGGTATGAGTACTTGCATGGGTAGCTTACTGTTTCTGGAACAGGTGGAGTCAATGACGAATGAGGAAGAAGTAGACTTGCGAGCCAAAATTGAAGCTCTTCGGACAGAGGTTATGAAAGTGCCCTCACAGTCATCCAGGCAGCTTGATGAGGTAATAATATTTAAAGCTTCCGTTTATGTCCTACAATCAATTTATGGCAAATGAAATGAAGAGTTTGTTGAATGTGCTTTCATTTCCGGCCAGATGGAAATAGCGGGAGAGTTGGACAGATTGTCGTCCAAATTGGAGGAGGTAGATGAAGCAATCTCGTGTGCTGTGACAACAGACCCGCAGGTAAAGTCTCTTTTGAGCAGCACGGCTGATATTTGGATGCCAGTGATCACTGCTACTTCAGATGAGCGTCGTGAGTTTGTTGCATCAGAACAAGGTGGACAAGGTTCAGGAGATGCCAAAAGGCAGCATCCCTAGTTTCGGTTTGTCGCCATTTTTTTGTCATAAGCTTGAGCTTTATACAGAGACATTATTCTGACCAAAAAAAATACAGACATTATTACCCTTGGCCTTGAGCCTTATTGCCTTAACACGGAAGGAAGTGTATATGCCATGTATATGTTAGTTTACCTAGAAAGTGAATGATATGGCATGTTTATGTATCTTCCAACCATCAACTAAGAGCACAAGGTGAGAACATTCAATTATGCTATTTTGAGTATTGTTTGTGGGTTATCAAGTGATTGATATTTGCTTTTACTCTTAGTCATACAACACAGGCGGCGAGATAAGACAAGTTTTTCGCTCTTATACTATAATAATAATGATAATACGGTTTTTCTAACTAATGTCCTTAGGGCATAGGATAAGAATCCTAATATAGAAACTAAAATCCTAGATAGAAAAGTCTGAATCCTTTTCAAAAATAATCAAAAACATTCTAAATACAAAATTCAAGATACACTTTTAAAATTGGATTCTTATCCTATGCCCCGATAGATAAATCGATGATAATAAAGCATGCTTGACAACGTGACCGTCACGACCAAAGGTTCAATCAACTTCCACAATTGGATTATTCGGTACAGAGGATGACTGGAGAGTAGGGTATCCAATCCCGGTTAACTGAAATTTCAATTAGCTACGATTTCAGTTAGTTAAAACCCGATTTACTGAAATTTCAATTAGCTATGATTTCAGTTAGTTAAAACCATGAACCGTAATTGTACCGTGAATATCGGTTAATTGTAGTTTGGTACTTTGGTTAACCATTTTTCGGTTCGATTTTCTCGGTTAACCGATAATCATTTATGTAATTTTACCTTTAATAATTAAAACTACAGTAATAAAATTTGAATAAAAAAAGTGATCAAGACTCTTATTTTAAATATGTACTTGTACCATATTGTTTCGGTTGTTGTAAACAAATATCAAGAGTATATATTATAGTGAGTATATACTATAGTGTGTGAAATCAAACATTATGTGTATTATTTTTCATCCATATCAAATTTTATAAACAAGTCTTATATCAATGAGACGTGGAAAAATAGTGTGTAAATTTTTAAAATTGAATAAGAAAAGACTCAAATTAGAATACCTTGAAGATCAGAGTTTAACCACTAAATAAAGCAAAAATAACTAATATTTGAAAAAATATTAATATCTTTTTGGTTTCTCGGTTAACCATTATATGTAAAATAAATCCGAAACCAAAAATATTTTCGATTCGGTTAACCAAACCGAAATTTCAAAATAAGCCTGTTTGGTTAACCAAAAAAATAATCAGTTTTTCGGTTTTTTAGTTTGTTATCATTTTTTTTTAAAAACTATATGGATAATGGGAAATCATATAGCTAAGTTTATAGCGCAACAGGAAGGGCTGCGGGTTATACACCATGATTCGGAACTCATTAAATCGACTACAAAAGGAAGGAAACAATTACAGATGCACTGCAGAGCATTTCCGTTTGGATTTGGTTATGCGTAACCCCATCCACTCACTATTTTTGCTATTACAAAAGTTAGTACTAAATGCATGATCAAAGAGAAAGTGACAGATCGTGCGAATTCTCCTCATCTCATTTCTAGTATCAGTCCAAAAAGCATTCACACACATCATCCATGGAGGCCTTCGAGGACCATATGTACTATCTTCATCAGTTTCTTTCAGATCAGCCCGGTTCCAAAGACCCGATATGTCCTGGTCTCCCGCGGTCTCAGTTCATCAAGGTAATAGGATTTGATCCCACACATCATCCATGGAGGCCTTCGAGGACCATCTTCACCTGCTTCACTGCTAATACCTATTAACTTGTTTCTCTTCTGGGTCAGTTCTTCGATACCAGGGTACCCATCAAAGAACTTTTCCTGCCCATCCAACATCATTCAATAATGCTCAATACCAAGGGGGCTTAATTGCTATAGAAACTCTAATTGCATCAGAAAATTGGAAAGATAGCACACATACTGCATCCTCATGGTATAAATATGCATGGATTCTCGCAGTGGGATCCTCTAGTGTAAGACGAATCCTGAAGGTTCCTTTTGGAGAACGGAAATATTTGGGATCCCAAGGTAGCATTGCGACCACCCGTACTACACACTTGAATTTAGCTATAATCTACAACATGAAACATGAAACTTCATAATAGCTGGCTTAGCTGCAACTCGAGAGTTATCTTGCTAAACTATGACATGAAACAGAATGCATCATAGTATAAAACAAAAATAGTCATGAGACTTCTGCAATGAATAATGTAGGTACTTGTTGCATTGCATAAAAAGGTTGAACCATTTAGATGATTATGATTCTTCAACTAGTGCAAATGAAAATATAATACACAAAACGTCAAAAAATATTTCCAAGCATAAGAAGCGCAACTCGTGGACCAGCATGAATCAAATCCCTTCATATTCACAACCTTGATAAAACTGAGACCTATCTGATGGAACACACCGGCTCAATACCAACATCTCTATACCCAGACAATGACCCAAAAAATCTCACTATAAAATATCATCAAGCATACTAATAAATAATAATTAGTGATTAATCATACAGATAGTTTAGGGGGAGGGGGGATCCAGGTGAAATAGAACACTCGGCAACAAACAAAAACATCAAATTGCAGGTACTACACTTTATATTCGGTATTTTAGAGGCTCAGAAAGGTGCAATATATCTAAAGGTAACTAAAAAAATACAGTTTTCCACATGGTATTCTAGCCTTCGTGGAAGTTAATTCATATTTACTACAAGTCCCTCTTTCTTTCATGAAAAAGAAAACTTCATAGTTGTTCAAGTTTGCGAGGACAGAAAAAACTTCAGGTTCATAAATTCTCTCTTTAGTTAATTATGACCATAGACACATTATCCTTCACGTTGTCGAGAGTTTTATCAGCAATCATTTTTCACCCTTAGCAAACACAATATCAGAAAAAAGGCAGACATCTCAGTATCTCACATCTCAATTCCACAACATTCTCCATGCATTTCAAAGAGAAAATGGGAGATATAATACCTGAGAATGGTTTATAATATCCATCAATGTGACAAAGGCAACATCTACTCTTTGAGTCACTGAAATATAAAATGTACAATTAATTCTAAACATTGGATCTAATAGATGTAAGAAAGTAATTGTTGGAGAGGTTAAGATCAAGAAGGTATGAGTAGACTAGTTTGAGCATAATCTAGAACTTCCATGCACTGAAAAACATAGACATACATTTAGTACCTGTAAGATGTGGAAGCCAAGGAAAGCATGTATATGGCATCTGATCCCAGTGTGACGAAAACCGCTCCTTAAAGTCACTAATGAAAATGAATGCATATACTATTCAGCAACAGTACAGGAATGGGGATAGGAATACAGAAATAAAAAAGTTCACTTTTTTACATTTTTAGTAGTAGTTCAGTTGATACATTTTTAGGCTTTGTTTAACTTTACCATCAAAATAACTTTCTCCCCAAAATCACATTTTAAATCTCTTGAAATCCATGCAAGTCTCTCTACTTTTTACGTTTTCAAGACGAACAAAATAACATTTTCACCCAAAATAACTTTCACACCCAAAGTAAAACACACCCAGTAGTAGTTCAGTTTAGTACACATGCAACTAAATTGAGAGAAAAAAGATAGCACACAGACCTTAGGCACTTCAATACAAGGTTGTCTTCATCTGAGACATATCTTGTGCATGGTGCAAAGACACCATACCATAATCCAGCATGCACTTCAATGGCTAGATTGATAAGCTTTACCCATCTACCAACAATCAAAGACGAAGAGGAAGAATCCAGCTTTCCTTTTCCCCGCTCAATTTTTACTCTTAAGACAGTCCCTACAGTTGGAAATTTAGATACAATATCTCTTGACAATCTCTCACCCTCTACCTGTAAAGGAAGCGGGCTTTCTTTTTCATTATCAAGCCTGAAAAGAATATGAAAAGAAGAACCAGTAAGCATAGTTCATCAATCAAGAAGTATGTAACCAATAAAAATTCAGGGGCTAATCCATTCTTATAGCACACCAAAGACGATAAATGGAGATGTCCACGCTGATAGATGAGAAACATAAAAAAAAAAAAAAAGCAAATTAAATTTGCGTATTTCGATCATATTAATTATAATTGGCCAAAATATATTTTAGTGTCAGTATCAGTATCACCATTTCAGTCGGGATTTCATATCTCACTTGCTCAGAAGGATGGAGATCAGAGTACAGTAAATCAAGTGAACTGGATGAGCTGTGTCTTGGCTCTTTTTTGTTGTTTATATAACAGTAGTCAAATTAATTCCTTTTATGCTTCTACATGTTCAAAGCAAGGAAATCATATATATCAATATATGTATTCTTAACACAGAGATGTCTCAATTTGGTGCATTCTAACTAAATTCAGTTATTGTCAAAGCTTCCAATTCCAGGAATGAGAAAACGAAATTCTGCATCACCAAAGAGAAGGAAACCCTTACTTTTCCTGAATAATACACGGAGGTACATCTGTTCCATCCCAAACAAACAGCATCAACTCATCTTGATTAACTTCACACATGTGGAGAATCTTCCCAAGGAAAAGACAATTATTAGTCACACTATAATATAGCACTATAGGTCTAACCTCAGTTGCATTACTGACATTTTTTTAAAAACTGGTACAACATGGAATGTATCAGAGTGAGTTACCTTACAGATCAGATCAAATTGTTCTGCTTTGCAAATCTCTCTCAACGTGAATTTATTTGATCCTAAGAACAAAGCAAAATTACTTTTTAAACAACAGCATACACTCAATCTAAAAAGTAGATTACAACGTGATAAAGCATCGTTACAACTTATAAAAAAGCCAAATGCAAGAAATGACAAAAAAAAAAACCTGCAATATGAAACCACACACCCTGTCGCAAAACCTGTCTACATCTAATAAGTTATATGGTTAACTTATAGTCATAGGATATCTCTGAAGCCAGGTAGAACAGCAGATGACAATTATTCTATGGCTCCAAATACAATGTACACACAATGCGAACTTAGACTCATGTAAGAGGAAATACCAAATAAAAATGTTCCCCCATAAAATAGTCAGTCAATGTTCAAATCACATTAGTTTTCAGATTTCTGTTGCAGGTATTCCAACACTCAGACAAGCCATCCATTTATATAAAATGGCATGGAAGTACTTAAGAATCATCATCATCATTGACCCAGTGAGGCTCCGCTACAGCGGAATCTGGGGGGTCAAGATAGGGGTACCCTTGCCCAAGGGAAAGGGGGTACGCCCAATAGACCCAAGAAAAACTGAAATTCAGCTATGTGACAATAATAACTGAATTTAGTTAGAATGCACCAAAATTGCTATAGGGACTAAATCCATTTTTTGGTGCATTCTAACTAAATTCAGTTATTATGAAAGTACTTAAGAATGGCTATTAAAATGTTAATTGCCAATAAAAGCCTCCAGCAATGATATTAATGAACAACAAAAACACAACGAACAGAAAAGGAACCAATATCTGTGTTGTCAGGCATATTGGCAATAAGCATCATGAGAGATTTTGATTAAAAACATGACAAAGTCACACCTGTAACAACATCGACATTTACCATCCAATTCCTTAGGTCAGCAACAGCTTGTTTATCCTCTTCTTGTGTATGATAATTTGGAGAAGAGTGGTATGGTGCAAAGCTTTGACCATATTTCCCCTCATAAAGGGCAAATGCAGAACTTCTTTTATAGAAAACAGCATTAACCGTCCTGTTATAAGGTTTGATCTGCTAAGAACAAGAAATTCACTATTAGTTATATTAGTATACATTTTCAATGTTAGGAGTATAACGAACCCAAACACTTACAAACTAGATATCAACGCAGAATAGTTAGAAATTAGGATGAAAGAGGGGTACTGGCACAAATTTTCATTTCACAATTTTATTGATCTGTAATCCAAAAATACCCTCCCGACTATCCGTCCGGGGTAAGGGTGCATACGTCTCGACCCCCCGGATCCCGCGCACACCGGGATCCAACTGGGTAGATGTTGTTGATTTGTAATATACAAATCTCAACAAGAACTAAGATTACATTTTCTCAAGATTACGCAGCCATTTAATAATAAAAATGAGGATGATAGGCTTCATCGGATGACATAGAATATGGAAAACAAACCGTCTCAAAAGCAAGGAATTTACAAAAAACTATACTTGTTGATGTACTCTTCTTTAACATTTTACTATTTTTCAGACATATTATCACTATTTCCCCCAGAATAAAAAATCCAATTTCTCGGCTAATGAGCCAAGAGTGAAACAGCATCTCAACAATTGTTTTGGAAATCTTGAAAAATAAAACAGGATCACAATTTAGAAATTCAAGAAGTAGTTCATATATATATCTTGCTTAGTCGTTTGAAGCATGTATGTCTAGAACAAATCCTATTGCCTTAATAAGATTAGGTTGGCTGGTCAGTCAATTCTGTTTTTATATCTTTCTCTGTGGTTGTTGTTGCTTCAATTTTGTGTTCATTGATACAGACTGGTGCCACAAACTTGTCATGTAGCCATCAAGATATCTCCCCTAAGAAATTCCAAAGAGAAAGTCCGCCCTTGAAACACTAAGGAAAATTAGCTACATAAATGGATTGTCAAACTGTCCCTTACATATTTTTTTTTATAAAGTACCATTTCACATATATTCCTTTACCACGAAGTTCTGCCTCTGTAAATGCGAGTATAGATGCATTTAAATGTAAACCCCCTTCAACCCTCTATATATTGCTCTACAAATATTTTGGTTCTAGCAATGGGTTCAATATTGGTTGCAAAAACACTTAAGATTTACAGAACTGACAACCAGATTGCAACTAGTAAAGAAACACTTTAAAAGTTCTCTTTAATACTTCTGAGTATAAAGTTCATATGTAATGTTGCTCTAATTATGCATGTTTTCTGTGCATAGTCCAGTCTTGTAAAGCAAGGCATATTTTTCTTGGCTAAAGTGAGGAGACTTCATGCATAAACTTTCGGATCTATTGTCAATTTGTCATTTGTCACCAAGGACTTTCGTGTCACCCTTATTAAAATATTTGAATTCATAATCATATTATGACATCTGGGAAAAGTAAATGAATGTAAAGAATAAAAATAAGTTTTAAAGCAAGCAAGATAGGGGGTGGGGAAGGGAAGAAACCGCCTACCTGAACGCGAGAGAGTTTAATTATATCTCCTAAACTCTCAATCTGTGGAAGATTATCCATAGATTCCGCAAAAAAGTTAACTAAGAGACCGCAGTCATCATAATGAGATGGATCAATAATTCTGACTGAGCAATGGTAATCTGCAGGGAAAATTAAGTTAAATAGAACCTAATATAAATTCAGCGACTAATCAAGCAGACAGTACACAATAACATTCCTAAGTAGCTAAACAACAAATCCAAGGACCGATGTTCATCATCACTCTACTGCCGGGTATTTCTAGTCTTCTCTTCGATCGATCGGATTTTAAGAATTAGCTAAACAACAAGCATGAAAGTGTACCTGTGCCCTGGGTAGGTTTACAGGGGCTCTTCTCGACAATAATGCCCGTGAGACGAACCTTTTGGCCTGTAGAACCGAAGGCCTCAGAGATGTTGACGCCTCGGGAGTCGTCTTCTCTACCTCTTCTTGCCATGTCGACAGAACCCTCGTGGTCAAAGGGGTGAAAATGGATTAGACGGCAGCCAATGTGCGGTTTGGGAAATCGGTGAACCTTGACCTAAACCATCTGCAACGGTAGATTATTAACTTAAAATAATAAAAAGTTCTTAGTAATAGTGAATTCACGTTAAGAATCCATTTGGACTTGAAATAGGAGGCGAGCAACTTGGGATTTTTAGAACCACTTTCCAAAAGTTCTGTTTGACTGAGCAAAAAAAATTGCCCCTACCCCATACCCCACTAGCAAAACAACGTTTTTTTTTTCATAACTACTATTCATAACACACTTAAACTAATAATAAAACATTAAATTTATCTATTTTGCAAATTAGTCCATCATCTCTAATGAGTTAGCTCTCTTTTTCAAATTTATCTAAAAAAACCTCTCATCACCACCCTTCATCGTCCTGACTGATGCCATCGGGTTTTTTCATCCCACATCCTCCGACTATAAATAAAATTGTAAAATTGAAATCCTTATTTCTTGATATAAAAGTGAGGGAAAATTAGAGGTTTTTTTAGATCAATTCCCAGTAAAATTGTAAATTTGAGATCCTTATCTCTCGATCTGAAATTGGGTGGGGGGTGGGGGGGATTATTGGTTTTTTTTTTTTGGATCAATTCCCTTCTAAACAATTGTCAATTTTTACTGTAACAATTAGTTAACTCCAACAAAACCTAGAAAACCATCATTGATTGAATCTTAGAATTTGGAGGCATCCCTTCCCAACTTGCCAACTACAGTAAATTAATATGCAGGTTTATCGAGCCTTCAGGGAAATGCCTCTAAAATCGAAAGAGCAGGGATGGATAGAAATGCATCGCAGTTTTTAGTGTTGGAAACGTAACAATTTTTTACGGCGAACATCGCAGAGTATGAATAGAGAATTTGGGTCATGGGGGCAAGGCCGCAAGGGAGTAATTAGCAAAATATATAAAATTAGCGTTTTGTTTATTATATCCCAAATATTATGTGGAGGACTCTTTAATAAATTTACTAAATACTGTGTGTTTTTATTATTTTCATCGGGTTATGAATAACATGGGCCTTTTTTTTTCTCTCCCAAGCAAACAAATCACTACAAGTACTGTAGGCGCGCGTGAGCCGTGGGATTCAATCTGATCCAACGGTCTGTATTTTTTCCACTTTCAATATATACATAAAAAACTTTGAGACTTATTTTAACAATAAAAGTATATTATTTTTTTAAAATATTATTTTTAATATTTTAGTTTTGTTTTATCTATCCATAGACACCCATTTTGTATATGTTTTGATTTAAAAAAAATTGATATATATATATGAAAATTACAAGTTGAAAAGTTATTAAAAATTAATCTTTGTATTTTTATTTTTGCAATATTTTATGCCTCAATTTTAATGAAATAAATTATGTTGTTTGTTGCTTATATTGATTATAAAATTTATAATTTAATTACGTAATTGATATAAAGTAGTCAAATTAACATAATTAAATATTTATATTGAATATCATACCGTATTATTAAATAAAATCCGAAATTAAATAGTGTAATTGAATAAGTAAAGATAAAGTAAAATAAAATTAGTAAATTTAAAAGAATGAAATGGGGTTGTGGGTTGTAGGAATAAAGTGGAAATGGATTTTAAAATAAGGTGGATGAGTGAAAAAATTAAGATGAGGGGTTAAAAATCTAGAGTTTAGTTCAAATGAAACAAACTCTTATCCTAAAACGAACTCTTATCCTAAAACAAATGCACTTTTTGTGGTTAGTAGTGCACTTTTCCTACTTCGGAATGCATTTTTTCGCATTTGTACTTTTCGTACTTTTTAGTGGACTTTTCATACTTTTTGTAATGTATTTTTTCGTAGTGCACTTTTTATATTTTTTAATTCACTTTTTTATGAAAATTACACGTTATTTCATTTGAACCAAACTCTAAAAATCTATTTTAGGATTCAGGGTTGTGATGGTCTGAGTGGAAGAATATGTTGCTGACGTTAGGCGTATACTGCGGCGACTTAATTCTGCTTCGCCGATCGCAACATCGCCTCTATCCAGCAGCAGCTCGCTTCTCCGTGAAGATGTCTTCCGATGCCGGTGGTGGTTTCCTTGCGAAGAAGGCTTACCAACCGCCTTCGTGGGCTTCTCATCTCTCCCCGCTCCCCTCCCACACCTTCTCCCTCGGACATGTATCTCTTCCTCGTCTTTTTTCGTGAAATATCTGTTAAATTTGCACCTTTCTCTTTCCAATTCACAATTAGATTCATGTCATACTTTTTGGTTCAATTTTTCCTTTTCTTTTTCTGCAGTTTCCTACTCCAATTCACAAGTGGAACCTTCCCAATTTACCTTTGAATACGGAAGTCTGGTTGAAGGTGAACTTCTCTTTTCCTCTTATATATGTCTTGTGGTATCCCCTCTTTTCGTGCTCCCTTTCCTGTAAAGTGCGTCAAATGCTGCTTCTTTTGTATACGTAGTAATTTTGATGAAATTGGCAAATATTTGTGTGGCTTTTTCTTGGATTGAAACTTGAAAGAATCGAAATTGTTGTAAAGCAGCTGTGAGTAAAGCTTGTATTGGCTAGGTTTAGCGCTTGATCAGTTGATTTGAAATGTTCTGAGATGAGTGAGTTAAAATATTTGTCTTGCGATCAGAATTGTCTGATCTATAATTTATCGAACTCCTGAGTACTTTTGCTTAATCGTATCACCATTTCGAGCTAAAATTGTTCTTACTGACCAAGTGTCTTAGTTTATCTACAGCGAGATGATCTCTCAGGAATGCAGTTAAGTGGAAACAAGGTCAGAAAGCTGGAATTCTTAATGGCAGATGCGGTGGCAAATGGTGCAGACTGTATCATCACCATTGGTGGGATCCAGAGCAATCATTGCCGTGCAACTGCTGTGGCTTCCAAGTACCTTAATCTTGATTGCTATCTGATACTAAGAACCTCAAAGGTCCACTATCTGACTCAGGGACTTTTTCCAAAAACATATGACTCCTTTTTTTTTAGGTGAGTGCTATAAAATGTATAAGACCATACGTGCAGGTTCTAATGGACAAGGATCCAGGGTTGACGGGCAATCTCTTGGTTGAGAGACTAGTTGGAGCTCATGTTGAACTTGTCTCAAAAGAAGAATATGCAAAAGTTGGAAGTATGGTATGCTAGTCCTTTATGCTAATGTGCATGTCTTATTGTACTTTGTCCACATATGAATGTGGAACAATTCTTCCCAGTACATATGAAATGAATTTTGGCTTATATTTGACTTCCATACCTCTGTGCTATTACTTTTTTGTGAGATTATCATTGAACTCTATGACCACATTGATGTTGGAATTATTGAGCTTATCAGTGGCGGGGAAAACATCATAATGCACGAGTTGAACTTCTATGTATTATTTCTCTTGTAGGCTCTATGCAATCTGCTAAAAGAAAAGTTGATTAATGAGGGAAGAATGCCATATGTTATTCCTGTTGGTGGATCTAACTCTATTGGAACATGGTCAGCATTTTTATTAACTTCAACATGTTCAATCTATAATCCTTGATCAAGTTAAGTCTTCACATTTCAGTTTCCTGATTTGGTTTCTTGTACTATTAGTTTAATTTCAAACCTCACAAAAAGTAGTGTCGTGTGGTGTAGTGGAGCACCAGAGTATCTTTGGAATAAATTGCAAAGATGCAACCTCAAGCAAATGTTTTTTACCCCTTTCAGGGATTACATTGTTGAGTAGTGGTATTGCCTCGACATGTACATTGATGCACATTTTCCCTCTTCTGTTGCTGTATCTTTTTAGGGGCTATATTGAAGCAATAAGGGAAATTGAACAGCAACTGCCTAATTTATCTGGTCCAAAGAGATTTGATGATATAGTTGTTGCATGTGGCAGGTATGCAAATGCTATGCTGTGAATAAGCTCATTTCTGTTTGATGCTCCACTTTTACTTCATGCATTAAGAATTTTCTTTATTACCCCTAAAATTTATTGGTTTATTTTTCAAATTAAAAGTTAATTTCTCAGTGAAGTGAAATTTATCTTAAAAGTAGTCCCGGAAATAATTAGTCACGATCCATTGAAATAAATTTCAAGATTTTGTTAAAAAGACTTTTTGATAAGGAAGAACAAAGGACTACATGTTTTTTATTTCGCTAAAAGTAATAAGTATCTGTAGACTTGTGGTGTTTTTCTTACCTCGCCATAATATATAATGTGAGTTTAGCATTGTTTCTGATGTATATCTTTCACCTACTTATGCTACATAGAATATACTACTGTTCATCCGTGCCAAGATATGAATTGAGGTTCTGCTGGTTGCTTCTTTTCTTGGCATGCCTTTTTCTGAGTACCGAGTGGGAATGGCATTTCAAATACACTATAGTTTATGGTTATGTTTCTTTGCTGCAGTGGAGGTACCGTCGCAGGCCTATCACTGGGTTCACAGTTAAGCAGTTTGAAGGCACAAGTATGCATTTTACCATACCTTGTTATCATCCATGCCTTTTTTATATGCTGGAAGTCTCCGACTAATTGAATTATTTCATTTCCTAGGTACATGCATTCGCTGTGTGTGATGAACCTGATTACTTTTATGATTATGTTCAAGGACTGATCGACGGACTTAGTGCGGGTTCGAGTTCTCGTGGCATTGTCAACATTCAAAATGTAACTTCCTAATCTTTACTTGTAAAATTAAAGAGTATATTGTAAATTCTTCAACAGCTTCTCAGTACTCATCTGCCTCATGGAAGTATTTGGCAGGGACAAGAATCCTAAAAAATTTAAATAGAAACTCTTCAAAAAGTCCAATTTGGTCCCCGATCTGTTTAAACTTTAAACCCATCATCTAAACATGAGTAAAATTAACCACCAAGTTGGGTGGAGCTGTACTTGGCCTGAATTCACTGCAATCAAGTCATTAAATAATGAACCACAAGGGTGAGATTGAGGACCTTGTGAGCTAATTGGAAGCCAAAGCCCTTAAAGAGCAGAACTTCAATAAAAAAAAAAAAAAAAAAGCAAAACCAACAAATCAAACATCCTCCGTCCAAATTGAACAGCAGAAACAAGAGATCACTCGTCACCTGTACTCATTTATTCGTCATAATGGAATCTGTTTTTCTATTGATACGGCATTGTAAGAAACTAATAATCATTTTTTATATATAATGATACAGGCTAAGGGTATGGGTTATGCAATGAACACACTTGATGAGCTTAAATTTGTTAAAGAAGTTGCTAGTGCAACGGGTGTGATTCTTGACCCAGTTTACAGGTATTTCCAGTGTCTTATTTCTTCAACGATTGATATTTTTATTCTGTTATCCAGTCAGTGTCATGTAACTATCTATTTGCAATTTTGCATTGATGTGGTAATTTAGTGGAAAAGCAGCGTTTGGACTGATGGAGGACATGGCTGAAAATCCAAAGAAGTGGGAAGGGAGAAAGATTCTCTTTATCCACACCGGAGGGCTGCTAGGCCTGTATGACAAGGTCGAGCAGCTTGCTCCACTCGTAGGAAACTGGAATAAGATGGAAATTAACAAGTCTATACCTCGCCAGGATGGCATTGGTAAAATGTTTTAGAGACTGGGTGAAGCTGCCGTGAAAATTAAGCTAAGCAGGGTTGAGTTCTTTGGTAAAATGTTTTAGAGACTGGGTGAAGCTGCCGTGAAAATTAAGCTAAGCAGGGTTGAGTTCTCATACATCAGCGGGTGCTAATGCTTCCAGCGAGCAGAGTATCTCCGTGTCAAATGGAATTTGATGTGCACTAAATTGTAACATTTCTTCATAAAGTGTGTTTGGTTGGTTTGTCTTTGGCAAGTTAAATGACACATTCAGAAAGGAGCTGTAACGGCCCTGCGTCAGTCAACTATGCTACTCTTTATGTCATCATATAATATCTGCTAACTGCTAATGAACTTTGTAGTGCATTTTACTGGGATTTCTGATTGATATATATGAATTAACAAACTATTGTGCAAACTATTATAGTGAAAATATAGCTTGTTTTGCTCTTTGAATTTTGCGACGCATGTGCTGTAGTCTTGTCTTAATCATTGCTGGCTTGCTGCTGTTTATAGAGGGTTGAAATGTGCGGTTGTAAGATGAGTGAAAGTTTAGCAAAATTGAGCAAGCAAGAGGAGGGAAACAAAGAGGCCTCTCAACGGCTCAACCAATGAGAGATGGGTCTCCGAGTGGTAGCAATGTGATGGCGGATTGCAGTAGTTTTTTGGAATGCTGAGGCAAACGAGAGCATCAGCGCGTGCAATTTAACGGTAATGTTAGTTCCTTTCCAAAAAATCCTTGCGAGTCTACTGTCAAAAAACTTTGATAATCCACGGTATTTTAAATGCATACATATTACGGAAAAAAACATTCTATATTTGAAATAACAGACATTCGAGTACCATTTTAGGCTGATTTTTACATGCATATATTGCGCTTATGGGGCATCCCAGCATCATCTCTTGCATCTTAAAAAAAAAAAAAAAAAAAACTGTAGCACATTGGGAGGACTGTATAATTGCCACGTCTTTATAGCCCAAAACTGGTGTATGCATTTGGTAAACATGCTTGTAATGAAAACAGTGTCGAAACAATTTTAGCTTCATAATGTAAACCTAACCTTGCCGAGATCAGCAGCACCATCAAAACACCAGCTCTCTTTCATGGACAGAAACAGATCAACAGTTGAGGATCTTGCAGCCTACAACATGGACAGATCAACAGTTGAGCTTTCTCTTCTGCAGTTGGCAATTCCACACCTGTTAGGCGGTTGAATTCATTAGGCAAAAGTTGGTACATACTACTGGTTTCAGCGTCCATACTGATAATACGGCGCTCTGTAGGTCCTGTTACTAGTTGATTGATTATAATGGGAAGCTGCTGCATGATAGAATAGAGATCTAAGGAAGCTATTTGGGGTCTGATCTGTCCCTTTCTGCCTTCTGGAAGATCTGCCAATCTCCGTAGCACTCACCATTGAAGTCAGAGCATCCACAGAATCCAATGCTGATGGCATTCCATCATAGGACAAAATGCAAGCAATTGCATATATAGAGGCACCTAGTGCCGGTGGGAGAACTTTCCTCGGATTCATTGCCTACAAATAAGGAGCACTAGTTATACTGTTATAGAGGAAGTAAACAAAACACATCCATAAAAGAACCAAGAATGGGCATAAGCAAACCCGATTACCTTCAACAAAATTGCAGCAGACAGCCGCTCTCTCATGCAGTAAATTTGAGCAACTTCAAGTGCTGTTGACTGAAACGAAACCCAACGGTCAACTATCACAGTAACAGAGTTATCAGGGGAGGACATTACTTGCTCTTCCAGTTGCTTAGATGATTTATCACTATTCTCAACTCCCTCGTCCTCTTCATAATCTTCAGAGCCACTTTCACTGTCAAAGTCTTCATCATCATTATCCCTCCCAGGAGCAACAACAATTTCTGTAGCAAGTAATAGTAACGGAATCACCCCAATTACACTACATTTCCTTATGTGTAAACCCCCATCTCCACGGGTTATTTCATCATATACTATTAGCTGACCATCGTTAGATTTCTTCATTGAAAACGCAGGGCACATTGACTGCTGATGCAACCGAACTTTGTCACCACTAGCAGTCTCCACGATGACCCTTTTGACATTTCTGTTCTGTGCACGCAGTCTCCCTACCCTCGGATATAATCCAGCCACAAGGACGGCCCGTATTATACCCTGGTCATGTGCATTGAGACTACAAGATGATACATCATCCGAGATATAACCATTAACGACCAATTCTCTTTGGAGTTGCTTACGCATCCCAGCCAACATTGTCATAGTGCCAGAGGAAATGAAATACTGAGAACAAAAGCGTGCATCTTGACCTTTTTGTTTGGCATTCTTCCAACACTCAAATGCTGCAACCACGGCTAACTGATCACTGTGCCCGCCATAAAGAGCCGCGAGCTCGGCTTTGGCATCAGCTGCTCTTTTCCTTTCATTCGGTAACATAGGGAGAGTGAATGGATCTCTATAGTCAGAGGCACATGCCAGAGTCAGTGCAGGTTCAAGGCAGTTCAATAATATGGCAAAGAAGAGCATCTTGCTGATTAATGGATGGACTGGAAGAGAACCAAGCTTCTTCCCAAGTTCAGTGAGAATCTCATCATTTGATAATGCGCCAATTTCTTCCAGAACTAATATAGCATTTCTGATGGATTCAAATACTGGAGGATCCAATGTCTTGTTAAGAAACTCCTCTATCTTGTAATTTGGATCAAGCATTTTCACCTGTACTCAATACACAAAGATGAAATATCTACAGTTGCCTTTTCGAGAGGAGAAGTATACAAGCTAGGGCAAGATAAGAAATTTCTCAATTGTGATTACCAATGCGATGTGGCAAAAGTGTGAAGAGAGAAAAATAGGTTGAATATGCTAGAATTTGAAGGAGTTAAAACAGGCTAAATTTAAGAGCAAACTGCAGAAGACTCTGCCCATTAAAATACCATGTTTTTTGCAAAATCACCCATTAAACAAGAAACTACATAGAGTCACCCCTATAAGACAATCTCCACTAGCAAAAGATCATATTTTAGCGGGAACTTAAAAGTGAAGGAAATAAAATTATCCCTTTGTAAATTTCAACATTTGTAACTAACTGCAAACTGATTGTTTCTCAGCTGCACGGTAATGGACTGGTGATTGTTTTTACAGGTTGTTCTGCATTTTTATGTTTAATGGATTATGCAAACAATGTACTGGTGATCAGGTGGTCTTCTACAAATATCCCAAGTTTATGATATAAATAAGAAACTGGAATACCTGTAGACATAGTTCCTCTATGGGCATCCTTTTGATTTCAGGAATCTGGAAATCTGGAAGAGAAACAGCTCGCAGTTTCGAATAGAGATGGTAACAGAAACCTGGTTGGCATCGGCCTGCGCGACCCTCACGCTGCTTTGCGCTTGCTTTTGAAGTCCAAGAAGATTGTAGAGTCGAGACATTATTGTACGGATCATAATTTTTTTCCTTCATTCTACCACTGTCTATAACAAAAATTACATCATCAACTGTAATAGCTGTCTCAGCAATATTTGTAGATAGGATAATTTTCCGGCAACCAGGAGGTGGACGTTTAAAAACCTTCATCTGTTCAGCTGACGGAACCATCGAGTGCATGGATAATATCCGATATTTAGAAGAATTCTTAAAAAATGGATTGGCAAGCAAACTCGCCCTGGTCCTATTTATATCATCCCAGCCAGGAAGGAAGACCAAAATAGCTCCATCGTTTGAATCCACACATATTTTCCTCAACAACTGCTCTATTAGGACAACGTCAATAAATTCAGGATTTATACTTGACATGTACTTATCTACCAATTCTTCATCTTCCTTGGAGTTAAAAGGCAGATTCACCAAGTGTGGATTTAAAATTTCAGCAGCTTCACTTTGTTCACTATGTTTAGCCAAATCAAATGCAGTACTTCCATCTTTTGCTTTCAGATGGCAATCTGCACCTAAAGAAAGAAGCATGCAGATATCACCAACTCTCCCTTTTGCAGCAAAAACCATCAATGGTGATACTCCGGTCAGTGAATGTTGATAATCTAAAACTTTTGAAGTCCCCTCAGAAGAAATCAATTCAAGCAGCGAATCGAAGTCATCATTTGACCAAGCCAACTCAATAGCCTCATCTAAGGCTACTTTATGCTCATCAGTTAGCTCAAGCTGCTCAATTTCAGAGCTTGAACTTAAAGTAAAATCAAGATGGTTTTTTCCTGTGAATTTCAGGATAGAAAGAATGTCTTCCAAGTAGAAAATTTTCACCTGAAAAGACAGCGCCATATATATATATATATATCAAAAAGATTCAATTAAACGAAAAAAAAAATCTTTTCTTTTCCTTTTGAATAACAACTGTCTTTACAGGATATGTGAATCCAGGCACTTGAATGATTGGACAGTCACCAAAATACCGTGAGAACCTTTCAGCATCCATTGTAGCACTCATCAGGACCTACATAGCCAAGGGCTCAGTTTCTTAAGGATTCTTGATAGCTCAATAAATATAGAGCTGATTATCTTCTTTCTTGAAAGGTATATAAACATAAGAACACTCACCAAACGTAGATGAGGATATCTAGGAAGCATATCTCTGCATAAGTGGCCAGTATAAGCAGAGAGATCAGCAATTTAATCAAATTTCAGTGCATAAACTTGAACTTACATCTCATTACAAAATTTTAAAAAACTTCATAGAATAAAATGCACAAAATGATCTCTTATTCAGAGGTCATAATGAAAAAACACAATATTTTATAAACGAAAAGTTTAACTAGCCAAACTAGATCCATGTTTTGCCATATTAAAGTCCTGAAGCTTATTTGTTTTGTTTGGAAAAGCATTCTTTCATTAGTTCCTTTGAATTACGTTCTAACTGAATCCTTATACTTTAAATTGTATCTAAATGTGTCCCTACCCTCTTAATTATGAGCATGAGTCCTTGTCAATTTGACTGTCCGTAATCTTTCAAGTATAATTAAACATTGGAATGAGTGTAAATTAAAAAAACCAATGAAGTAAAGAGTGTTAATAGGATAAGTAAAGGCTAGGGACTCTTTAGGATGATTATAACCATTTGAATTGAGTGTAAATTTAAAAAACCAATGAAGTAAAGGGTGTTAATAGGATAAGTAAAGGCTAGGGACTCTTTAAGATGATTATAACCATTTGAATTGATCAACTGCTTATATATTTGTTGGAGACATCAACAAATGGTTCCATGCAGTTCCCGAGTTCATTCACATTCAATTGATTAATCATAATAACTAAGAACTCATTAAGAATTGACAAGAAAGACGGGAACTCGACAAGAATTGACAAGAAAACAGCTATCATGATTTTTTCCCATATAAACTCTGCACGTACAAATACAGTCAGCAATTTCCGGCAAAATTAAGAAGAGGGGACGGCAAATAATACTAAACTTTGCTCTTTCCTGATCAAAATTTGGTTGTAATGAGAAATTTCAAAGTGCAAACTGTACCTGAGAATTGCGAGCATAAAATCAGAATAGTGGTCCCTTTCATGTATCTCATCCTACAATAAAAGCAACAAAATAACATCCTAAGCCACCGTTGTTTTACAGCATGACCTTAGAATTACATAAGGCCCTTAAATTTAATCACTCAACTTTCCTAACATAATAATATGCACACTCGTAACTTTCTTTCAAATAAAAGTACATAGAACTTGAAAAATGAAAACATTTTTAGAAAGATAGTACCAAAAATCAGAATCCTTACCACAACAATATGTGTTATTTCAGACAAATTACTATCTACCCCTCCACAGGAAGAACCTGGTTGAGATCCAGCAAGGCCACCAGACACAAGCATTCTTAACAAAACTCCGTTTGTGCAAAACATGACTGACGAGTGGCTTCCACCTTTACTCTCCAGTCGTATCTAGCAGTAATTCTAGTAGTAGTTACAAACTTAAACCAAAATTTCAGATGGACAAAGCAAAAACAGACAAGAAACTAAATAATAGGTTCTTCAAGAAATTCCTTCGCATTCTATAGTGTGTTGTCTATAGCTGTTGTCTATATTTTTCTTTTTAATGTGTACTTATATACTCCCTCCGATCAACAATATAAGTCATTTTAGCCCTTGACACCATATTTAAGAAAATCAATAATTATCATCTTTTTCACCAAAAGTAGTGTTTCCCCCAAGAAAAAAGTGCTTTTCAAAGTGGATTAACCATTGAAAATAACTGCAATCATTATAATCATTGAAAAAGCACACAATAATTACCTTGATTACCTACAATGCCTTATATTATAGATCAAAATTTTCTCTCTAAAATGCTTTATATTGTTGATCGGAGGGAGTAATAGTTTCTACTTCTTCAATAGTATGTTTGCAAAACTCACGAATATTGAAAACAACCAATTTAAGTTTTTCTTTAAACATCATTCAAATATGTTTTTCTGCATAAAGGCAGTAGGTGGCTAAGACTTAAAAACAGTATCTGAGGCTACTAAATTCAAAATATCGGAACAGCATGGATTGAAGCTACTTTTAATAAACTACTGAGGAAACTAGTTGGTAGATAAAACCGAAAATTAGGCCTTCCAAATTGTAGGCGTGAAAGAGGAGATCCACCTCATTCAAACCCCCTCTTAGCATGCAACTATAGTTGTTTTGACCCTTTCAAAATGTGAAGTTTTGATAATATCTATTTTATACATGTTTACTGTTTAGGTCATACATTTTGTATTATAGGTTAGGTTGTTTCATGCACTTTCCAAGGTATTTTCTAGCATTACTTGCATTAAATCTCTTTCAGATGTCTACACTCAATATCTGATTTCTAGCATTACATGTTCCTTAGTTATAGACACTCCGAAATTCCTTCATTTTAAGGATTAGTCCACTAGTTAAAGTTACAATTGATATTAAATAGTCCGTGTGATTCAACACTTGAATACTATAATCGGTCCCATATTAAAATCATCATATTCCGATAAGCAGCAGATAAAGTAACCTGATAGCAAATAAAATCTTTCTCCAATGCCTAGAAGAAGACTTAAATTTTATCATGAAACTCACCTTGTATCCAATTGTTTCTCCAACATCTTCTCCTCTTTCATAAGCAATTCTTTCAGCCACTACATACAGACATAAGGTTCAATCTTATTGAGGATTTGAGCCAAATTGGAATAGCTAGTGTGCAATGAAAGATACTGCTAAAAGGTAAAAGGGAGTACCAATTTCACAAGTAAGACAAGCATCTTACCGGATGTTGCTGAAATACGCCGTGGTTGTGTACATATTACTTTACAAGACTTCCCCACTTCCCACATTTTGTCTAGCAGATATTGTGGAACCTGCATTACATGTGCCAAAATAAAATACATCAATCACTATCAGGAATAAGTGCAATTACGGGGGTATATACAACAGTAAAACAATAAATGGAGTTTGCGAGAGGGGATGCATGTCATAGGATACAATCACTCAGAAGAAATCAGTACATATTTCAATACTATATAAGAAAAGCACTACTCGGCTAGGGCAGCAGACACAGGAGCATATCTAACTGCCAAGAAAGACTGGCACACACATCATCATCATCATCATCTGGGGGTCCGCTACAGCGGAATCTGGGGGTCAAGATGGAGGTACCCCTGCCCAAGGGAAAAGGGGTACGCCCGATAGACCCAAGAAAAACTGAAATTCAACTATGTGACAATAATAACTGAATTTAGTTAGAATGCACCAAAATTGATATAGGGACTAAATCCATCTCAAAGGCAGTGCATAAAAGCCAATGAGCATGAGGATGCGCCCCAAAATACATCAAAGGCAGTGTATAAAGGCTGGCACACACATCTTGATACTTTTTATAAGTTACGCCATTCTATTAAGGATTCAAGGGGCCATAACAGATGAAGACTGAATAAAAAAATACAGCATTTTCACATAAAAATTATTCTTTTGCATTATCATAGTGTGACGCAACTCAGTATCTACATTTAAATGAGCATTAATATCAAAAGAAAATGTATTATGAATAGACAAAATAGCTGAAAGCAGCATTGTACAGCACGAACTAATTTACCTTGAGGAAAAGTACAAAAAGTACAGAAAGAAAACACAACAATCACAAACATCATAATCAACTAAAAGGAATACCAAGTTGTGCAACCTGTAAATCACAGAAACTACATAAGACCATTGTTCGAAAAGGTGCGCCTGGTCCTGCCATCGCCTGCATAGCCCTAGGCGAGGTATTTCTGGACATCTGGACAGGTGGTTCCCACTTCCCAGGCGTGCCTAGGCGTCAAGCCCCAATTCCCACTTCCCAGGCGTGCCTAGGCGTCAAGCCCCAATTCCCAAAGGTGCCTGGCGCCATTTAAATCTACGTTTGTTTTATACATCTTCAAATTTCCCATGTATACATGTGTGAATTTAAATCCGATCCAATTTTTGGAATCTTTTAAATATTAGTTATCTTTTTCATGCACATTTATACATTTTAGTTTCCCTTTTTATTATTTCCTTTTCTTTCTCTTACATAAAAATAAAATTAAAAAAGAAACTCTTCCACTCCCTTCTCTCAAGCATATAACATACGTGAAAAATACTCTCTCCTTCTCCCATATTCCTCTCTTTCCATTCCCTTGTAACTAAGTAAACTAACATTAAGGACATGACACACAAAAAGTAAAAGAAAATTTATTTTGTAGTCTTCAAAAAAGGTGATGGCAGTGACCAAGCACCGAAAGGGAAAATTGGGCTACAGCCTACATGATTGATTTACATGTTTTTTTAAAAGATGCACAAGTGCAGACTGCAGAAAACAGAACGATTAATCAAATTGCTACCTGTGTTGTCTTGCCACAGCCAGTCTCCCCAGATATGAGCACTACCTGCTCTTCAAGGTAAAGCACAAACAACCAATCAAAATTGATAGTAATTTAAAGAAAATACATAAGAAAATAAATAAATAACCGAGGGAAAATGCTGAGGCATTGCCAGGAACCAGAATGAACCGATCTTCCCTTCCAAAAGAAAATAAAAGACGGATAGGAGAAGAGGCGAAAATATATGAACTATCTTTTACCAAGCACTAACATTTTCACTATTGTACAAGCAAGTTTCAGCAGCATGATAAACTTTTCCTTGTGCATAACAGAATTTGCCCGAATATAGAAGGATTAATTCCCAGCATTTTTAAATGATAAACAGCTATTTCAACTAAAATAAAAGATTCCACATAGTCAATAATAGCATGAGGATAACAAAGACAAAACCTGGTGACTTTTTATTTCTGACAAGATAACTTCCCGAGAAGATGCAATCGGAAGCCTGGATCTTTGTTCTTTGACCTGCAACCATAATAACAGTTTATACCGAATCAAGTCATTATGAAATTTTTGATTTAACATTTTTATGTGCAAATGAAAGAAAACCTCTCTCAGGTTCGAATCATTCTCAAGTCTCGAAGAAAGAGCCTCCATTTTCTTTGTTATTTCGGCCTGGCTCATTAAAGGTTTGCAGAAAATATCATCCCTTTTGCTCTGACGCTTTTTATTCATCTTACTGCACTCACTGAAGTTTAACTGTTCAAGCCCATCTTGACCAGGTGGATACTGCATAAATAAGTCCAGCATAACCTCCTTTGACTCTTCCGAAAATGTCAGGAAACTGAGGATGTCATTCCCTCTCATGGTTTCTACGTTTTTATTAGCCTTGTAAACTGAAACATGTCGCTGATTTCCACGCCTACAAAGCAAGGATTAAAAATACCATGTCCTAAATGTCAAAAGCTAACTGTAAACCATGGATAACTATCGAGCATCTCTTTTACATTAGCCAAATGACAGAAAAAATAATATCTTATGATTTTTATAGTGCCTCAACCTCTAATTATTTCAGCATCATTTTTAATCACAAAAAGATTACAATGAAAGAAGTTTGATCGTTTGAAATTGGGCATTAAAAAGAATCGTGAACCCCAATACCATTAATAAAACAACAGCCATATTTATCACTACATCCGTTCAGAAAAGAATGTCATTTTAGCCTTCTAATTTTGTTAAGACATAGTTGTCATTTTAGAATTTTAAAAAATGAACTTTGGTGCATTACATGGTTTGTTATTGAAATTTGCTTCTATTGGTTCTATTTAATAAATGGTCGGTTTTAGAAAGACTTTATAGTATTTTCACTATTTTGGTTCAATTAATAGATTCCTTAATAGTTGTGCCAAAGGCTAAAATGACACTAAGCATTGAGCCAAGGTAGTATAAGTAATCAACAAATTTTCAAGTATCAATTGAAATACATTTTACCTCTCCACAAAGGTTGAGAATTTTGACCGGTTATTAACAAAAATTAACATATACTCTAGCCATTTCCAAAAACTGCTCTCATTTTCTTGCATCACATCCTATGAATAATTGATAACATGATTCTCAATCTATAAGTTCTTCTATGAATCAACCTGGCAAGGAAAGTTTAAGTACATTAGAGTAATTGTCAGCTCCTATGTAACTCAGGTGCTTCTTTTCTCTTTAGGACTGAGAACCAAACAACAAGACTGAGAAACCTCTCAATTCACAGAATTGTTATCAACTTTGATCTTATGTCCTGATACTGACACTTCAAAAATATCTCTAATTGGAAAAGTCGAATTTCCTCCAGGTGTAAACGCCTTTTTTGCAGTCTGACTTTAAATGTAAACAGCATTTAATAATTTATTGCAGACTAGGAAACCCCAAGTCCCTAACAGAGAAATTTTCCTGAATTAATGTGATAGGCACTAATTATGATATGTATAGTTGCAAGCATTTTCATTTAGTATTGTTAAGTCACACTTGCAAGTTGCAAGTTGCAACTGCAATCTGAATATGTTGTGTACACTGCAAGATTGTTGCTGACCAGTAAGTGTTAAGGGGTATTGAATAGACTAAAAATATTATTAACTTTCTCAGCATTATATTTTAGCTTGAAGAGGATAGCAATCTTGGTAGCTAGCTAGCACAACTAGATACTTTGTTGGATGGTACTAAATGCATTGCTTATTTACGGAGCATTATGGATTTGAGGGCTCAGCCACTCTCAGATGCAACCAAATAGCTTACTTTATTTCTTCAGGGGCACATTGTCCTCTTTAATATTTTTTTATTTGAATAATCAAAAAGTCCTATTCTGAGCTTCCAAGAGGCGCCCTGTTTAAGGACTGTTATTTACAAGTATGCAAAACTAGACTTCTTCCCAATAAGTATTAAGCATGAATACCTAAGGCAATACATGTGTACCTTTTTTATTCTATATGCACTTCGAAGGACACGATAAATCAATAAGTTAAATGGGTTGACATTTTCTTTGATAATTCAATGAAATCAGGGCCATCAATTTAAGGAAGAAATCAAAGAATTGAATAAATGATACATGAACATGTTCCAGGTGTGGCTAAAACTTGATGAGTTTAAAATTTTGGCATTTCCAAGAACTTAAATAATTGAGTATCATCATGATGACAAAATTCACAAACTACAGTCAATACTCACCCTGCACTTTTGGAAATCATACCCAATTTCCTGCAAAGAGTATGAACTAGAGCACGCTCTTCATTCTTGAGGTTCTCTTCAAATGTGTACACTGCAGTGAAGAAGCATTAGCATTCAAAAGAATATTATATACTCCGTACTAAAGTAAGAAAGGTGTGAGACCTAGCTTAGAGTAAAATATAAATAAAAAGGAGAACCAAGCAAATGAGATATCATGTATCCCATACTGTTAGGCAGATATAAGAGAGCTATAAATAAATGGACATTGATTGCACAAGGTTTGGCATATATTATAGTAATATCATTGCAGGAAAAAATAAGCACTTTCTGCCTACCAAACTTTTAAAAAATAAGAGAAAAGGAGAAAGTTTCATAAAATCATCAAGCCTTAAAACCGATGCTGTTATAAATTACTACCATACCAACACGTTCCAAAAGTAATATCATGCAATCAACATATAGAAAAATGCCTCCTGAAAAGCTTAGGTAAATATCTAGACGGCTAAGACCATTTAATTCCATTGAGCAGCTTGTAGAAATGAAAGTCTATATTTTTCACTAAAAACTCAATCGTGCAATTCCCATTTTATAATCGATTCATACTCATAATTACATCAGTGATCAGTCCCCTTATCACTTCATGTCTGTTTTTTTCCCCAATGGAGAACATCACCACCATGGCACCACCATCTCATGCAGAGAAAAAGAAAAGTAAACTACAGCTGTCATTCCGTGGCTGGAGCTGATGGGAAATCTGGGCACACAAATACAAGGGGGGAAGAGTTTCATAACCTTGGATCTATGAAAAGAAAAGAAAAGTCTCCTATAGATGCAACAGATCAATCTCTAAAAGGATTTTAAAAAATAAACCACTAATATTCCAGCCGATTGCAAATGAAGCTCAGCAAATCCGTTTAACAACTCCACAAAAGTAATATGCAACCATAGTATAAAAAACAGAGCATGAAGTGCACAAAGGTCATAATACTTAGGCAAGAAACAAAGCGGTCAGTGAGGCACAACTCTTCATGATTCCAAAGATGATAGCATATGCATAATATTCATGTCATAACTAGTAGGATATCAGTATATTACACGTACCATAGGCATAGACTATTTGGCTCTTAGGAGCAAGAAGAAAGTATTTTCAACTCATACAATCATCATCATCATCATCATCATCATCATCATCATCATCATCATCATTGACCCAGTGAGGCTCCGCTACAGCGGAATCTGGGGGGTCAAGATAGGGGTACCCCTGCCCAAGGGAAAGGGGGTACGCCCGGATAGACCCAAGAAAAACTGAAATTCAGCTATGTGACAATAATAACTGAATTTAGTTAGAATGCACCAAATTGATATAGGGACTAAATCCATCTCAAAGGCAGTGTATGAAAGCCAATGAATGTACAAGAAACGTTGTCTCAGCTATCTTTGCCATTGTATGTCAACAAAGCGCTGGTGAATGCGGTGTAGCTTTTGGTGCACGTGCACCTCAACACCTTATTGGTCTTCATTCCCCTTCCCAAAAGTGCATTACAATTATCCAAATCATTTGGGTTGAGGAAGCTTGTTCCTTAGCACCTAGGTGTAAGGTGCACTTTTTTTAAACACTGATGCAAAACTAGACCTTTCCCTTTCTATAAAAAATTTAAGTACCTTTTGTCAAAGCAAATTAATTAATTTTTCTGCAAAACTCTCACCTACATTCTGCAACCTGACATTTCTAAATGGCAAGCTGACACTGCAGCTTACCTATCAATCCTATCCTTATCAGCATAGCTGAGCTTCTAAACTTCCGTAGCCACTATCTTGGGATGCTAATAAATCTGTGAAGCTCACGCGAGTCCCCATCATCCTGTGCAAAATTTCCGTTGTATGACACATTGGTTAAAGTATGACCATTGATCTAGAACAATGGTTTAGCATTTTCCAGTCTCCAATTTCTGATAACCATTAATCCTTAACCAAACAAATTTCCCCATTAACCCAAACACATGATCTTCTAACCAACGATAAGCGTTGTAATCCCATCATAGCCGAAAACTCAGAGCATCGAAAACTCAAGAAACAAGCAAAAAAAAAAATCTACATACCTAATGAACTGCTTACAATTAACGCCGGGTGAAAGAAAAAAGAGGAATGCAGTGGAGAACAGAAACAGAAAAGGAAAGTTCGTGTTGTCATGTTCACCTTCTTCGTTAGTTGACGTACGGAACTCCTCCAGCTTCTGGGCGATGCGTATACGAGTTGCTTCGGCTACTTTGGGACCCTGGCAATGGGCATCGCCCTTCTTCCTTTTTTTGTTGTTTTCTCCCTTCGATGGTCTCGTCATCTCCTTTTTCTCTCTTACTCTCTCTATCTCTGCATAATGGAGTAGAGATTGTTACGCACAATTACGCCCGTTGTTATGCGCGCTTTAGTCCTCAATCGAATCGCCGGCCGGAGAAACAAGCCGCCCGGGAAACCCTAGCGTAATTTTAGAGTCAAAATCTTTATTTCAACGATTTTTTCCGTCCTATATTGGCTTAATTTGGAGCCCGCATAGGAGACTCTAAAAGGAGTTGGACACCTAGCGGGAGCCCGGCATAGGTAGAAAAGTTTTCTTTAGATTTTATTTGGTGTTTGGTCTATGAGTAGGGTGGCAGGCCTACGCGGCGCCCCCTACTTGTAGATTATGACCATAACTACCATATGGGCTGCAGCCGTAATGGTGAGGGCTCTTATGGCCGTTACGGCTATAATGTGTTTAGTCTTAACAACCATATGTATAATAAATTCAAAAAAATGTATTTAATGTCAACGCCCTACCTAACAACATTTATTGTCCGCTTTTTTTAGCACTTTGCACATTAAAACCGAGTCTCAAACCCTGCATCAATCTCCTCTCTTCTCTTCTATCCTCTTCATCTCTCCAAAAACAATCAAAAACCATGTCCAATGAGGATTACATGTATAACTATAATCTGACGGAAAACTCGCTTCGAATAGATCACAACGAGATAATTACTTCATACCAAAGTTGTTATACCCTCGTTTTAGTTTTGTGATTTTAGTTTTGTATCTAGTTGAGGCCCTCATTTTAGTTTTGTATCCACGATAACAATTGTGCCTTTTCGATTCATCTTGGTAAGGAAACGAGACGCGACCGTTATGGCCAAGAGGGTTCTGGAAGTGCCATGGCCGTAACTAGGGCTGGGAAAAAAAAAGTAACCGACAAACCGATCACTTTTTACGGTTAACTGAACCGAAACTTTTTTCTAATCGGTTACGATTAACCAACCGATATTTTTAACGGTTCAACGGTTCGGATACGGTTATTAATATTTTCGCGATCGGTTAACCGATGAACCGATAATATTTTTAATATATTATATATTTTTAAAAAGGAAATTATATATCTAATAAATTTTAGTTAAAAATAAATATGTTTTAACAACTAATAAACTATCTAGTGTTTATAAAATAAATATATTCTAACACTAGTGAAAGGCTGAAAAGGAGTGAAAAAAAGCATGTTAAATTTGTAATGCAGGTTACTCCACTTACTCGTGTGTTTGTTCATCATCTGATTTATTCTTCTTCATATATTTATTCTTCTTCTGTTACTCGTGTTATTGTTTATTAATGCAGGTTGAGATTTGTAAGTGGTGTAAATTTGTAATGCAGGTTGAGATTTGTAAGTGGTGTAAATTTGTAATGCAGGCTGAGATTATATGTTCCTCCAGCTTTGTTGTTTGTAGTAGCTTCTGTTTTATAGATGGGCTAAGATTTCTAAGGGTTGAAATGCAGATGATATTGTAGGCATCAATTGACTTTTGTTTTGGCTGATTTTATATTAAAAATAAATAAATTAAAATAAATTGGTTAACCGATAAACCGTATCGAGTTTTATGATTAATCGTTAACGGTTAACCGATAACGAACGATACGGTTATGGTTATTGAAATTTACTAACCGAAGTTCCGGTTAACCGATGTCCGGTTAATCGAAACTCCGGTTAACCAACCGCGCCCACCCCTAGCCGTAACGGTTAGAACCCTCTTGGCCATAACGGTCGCTTCTCGTTTAGCCTTAACGGCCAGTTCTTACAACTTTAACATTACATGAGGAAAATGAGGTATGCATTGGGCTAAATGATCTTCAAATAAACGATGAGAGTACGTATCAAAATGTGGCGGTCACGTCAACCGCGTTTGGATTTCCGAATTATGTCCAGAGTACAACGGTTGTCGGATTCCCATCTCATGCTCCATTGCCGTCGGGGTAATTTTTTCATACACCGGATTACATACAGTCTACACCACCGGCCATGTTCGGGTTCCCGGGGTTTATACCAGTACAACCGTGGCAAGTACAGTCTACATCGCCCATGTTCGGTTTTCCACCTCATGCACCAACGCCGACTGAGCATGTACAGTCTACACTGGCCATGTTCGGTTTTCCACCTCTGAGCAGTCATCCACAGTTTGCAAATCACACAAAGGAGGTGTCAGAAGATTATTCGTATTTGTTTACCACTGATACAACATTTGAATCCAAAGAGGAGGCCATTTCTTGGATTAAACAAGTCGGTATCGAAAATAGCATGTGCATAATAATAGGCCGGGATAGAAAGTCAGATATGACTCATCTTGGAAAGACATGGCTACTTTGTGAGAGAGGGCAAGCACACTCCATCGAAAAGTGAAAAATAAGTCAGTTCGCAAGAGGTGCCATAACAAAAAATGTGGATGTCGTTTTAGATTAACGTGTCAAGAGAAGCCTAGAGGAGCATGGAAGATTGTTGTTGTTTATGCTATTCACAACCATAAGTTGGTTCCAATTTGTATGGCCACCCACTAGCCGGAAGGCTCACACTAGAGAAGAAAGATGTGTCGAAGATGATGACACGTAGCAATTGTATAGCAAACCAAGTTGCATGTGCATTGAATGAATTCTCGTTGAACTACACTAGCAAGAGGCAAGTATACAATGAACGGTATAGTGTACGAGCTGAACTAGTGGAAGGTAGAACAACGGTCCAAGAATTCTTCCATAAAGCTAGGGAGAACAGGCACTTTGTGAGACACTTGGAAGATGACAAGACAAAACGGATTACGAATCTGTTCTTTGCCAACCCTGATTCAATATCTCTCCTCCAAGCATTTCCCTATATTTTACTGTTAGACTCCACATACAACACAAACAAGTAAGTAATGTGAAAATTCGACAATTTACTATTTACTTTTTAAGTCTAAGGGTTAACAAGTGCATTTCATACAGGTACAACTTGCCTTTTTTGGAAATCGTCGGCTTCGCGTCCACATGGAAGAACTATACTGTGGCAGGTGCATTCTTAGCCAACGAGCGGGAAGAAGACTACACCTGGGCTGCACAACAACTTCTAGAGCTTTGTGAAAGTCTGTAGAGGACGCCCACTTGTATGGTGACAAACAAAGAGAAGGCATTGATAAATGCATTGGATGCCTTATTTTCAAGTTCAAAACATGATGCGACCCTAGGGTCACAAGGGGCGGATCTAGGCTCGAAACGTTCGGATCTTCTCCGACAAATAGTAACCGGATAGATTGGAGGCCGAAGCCTAGACTTTGTGATGAGAGGTGAAGTGAAAGGATTGACAAGGGGGCCTAGTTTGACGTAGGCCAGGAGAATATGGGGTCGAGAAAAGAATAGGGTGACGCCCGGGCCAAATGGGAGGAGGAACTCGACTCAAAGCTCTGGCTTAACTCATTTTGGACGTGAGGATTACAATGGGGCGTGGCTCATTTATATAGAGGAGAACCACAAAACCCTAGTCTAACAAGGGAGAGGCGCCTAGGGTTTGTATGCAAACAAAGCCCAACGACTCCTGGCCCAATAAGACATCATACTAAAAATAGAAACTATCTAGAAAGGGAAATAACAAGACTAGCCCATCCTATAAGAATAGAACACCCGCCTAAAAGGGAAATGACGGAATATAAATAATAACATAATATGAGACTAAGTCCTAATCCAAGGGGGTCTCCAAGGTCTAGGCCGTCTCGGGTCCGTCGGAGCTGGGTCCGAGTTAGGGCAGAGTCGCATCATTCTCCCCCGCTTAGCTTCGAAGCGTCCTCGCTTCGACGTGTGTCGGACAAGGCATGGCTCAACCCTTCATTTTTTTGTGTTTTTACAATATTACGAGATCTTCCAAAATCCGAAAGATCCCGTTAAAAATGAAAAATATATAATACGCGCTATAAACGGGAATTAAATAAATACTAACTCTCGGGATTCGTACAACCGAACGGTTTTCTTACGTGGACTATTCCTCCTCCCCACCCCTCAGCCGGTTATTTTTGTGCTTTTTACGAATAAAGTCTTTAGACTTTATACCGTATATAGCGGGATCTCACTCGGAGATCAAACACGTCGAGCTTTGACAAACGAGATAATTCTGGAGTAAGAGAGTATTTTCGACCCTTTATTTCATTTTTTCACTTTCCTACTTATAATATTGGAAGTTCTTAATTTGTACGTTGTCTTCGATGTGGGATGCCCAAATATTTAAAGTAATGTTACAAGTCCAAGCAAGATATGCATGGTGATTTTGCATGGCAATCCTTGATTGGACCAAACATTTCAACTCCTTCTCGAGCACATGCATGGAGGTCGGTTTTTATGTGCATCCTTTTCTTGTCCGAACATTCACATGCATGGCTCTACTGGGCCGATCACATTCTTATGGGCCTTTTGGGCCAAAGATAGCTTTTATCCACCTAGCCCAACCCATTATAACGTTTTTGCCAGGAGCTTGCACCCTCTTTTTGATGGATACACATACTCACGTAGCATATACATATATCATGCAATAGGCAACACTATTTAAATAGTGATTTATTCAAAGGACCTTGTTTGACTTTCAACGTACAGTGCATCATCAGCACGGGATAATTGTGTACTCTTGACTTTGCCTTTAATTATTTAGCGGTTATTTTGCGCACCATTACAACCCCTTAGCTTGGTGTCCTCTTTCCACGAGGACAACGAGACAATAAACAGGTGTGAAGCTTATTGATTTGCGATCTAAACTCGAGATTAGGCGGAGTTCGTGCATTTTTTAGAGAGTTAGGACCTCGTCCTTTGAGAGTTAGCGAACCTCGTTCGTTTTGAGAGTTAGTACCTCGTTTTTTAGAGAGTTAGGACCTCGCCCTTTAGATTATTAGGACCTCGTCCTTTAGAGAGTTAGGACCTCGCCCTTTAGATTATTAGGACCTCGTCCTTTAGATTATTAGGACCTCGTCCATAAGAGAGATTGGACCTCGTCCATAAGAGAATTAGGACCTCGTCCTTTAGATTATTAGGACCTCGTCCTTAGAGAGTTTGGACCCCGTCCATAAGAGAGTTTGGACCTCGTCCATAGAGAGTTTGGACCTCGTCCATAAGAGAGTTTGGACCTTAAATGAGATTCTTCAACCCCAAGCGGGAAGCGAGGGGTGGACCTTAAACGAGATTCTCCAACCCCAAGAGGGAAGCGAGGGGTGGACCTTTAAACGAGATTCTCCAACCCCAAGCGGGAAGCGAGGGGTGGACCTTAAACGAGATTCTCCAACCCCAAGCGGGAAGCCAGGGGTGGACCTTAAACGAGATTCTCCAACCCCAAGCGCAAAGCGAGGGGTGGACCTTTAATGAGATTCTCCAACCCCAAGCGGGAAGCGAGGGGTGGACCTTTAAACGAGATTCTCCAACCCCAAGCGGGAAGCGAGGGGTGGACCTTAAAACAAGATTTTCCAACCCCAAGCGGGAAGCGAGGGTGGACCTTAAACGAAGTTCTCCAACCCCAAGCGGGAAGCGAGGGGTGGACCTTAAACGAGGTTCTCCAACTCTAAGCGGGAAGCGAGGGGTGGACCTTAAACTAGGTTCTCCAACCCCAAGCGAGAAGCGAGGGGTGGACCTTTAAACGAGATTCTCCAACCCCAAGCGGGAAGCGAGGGGTGGACCTTAAAACGAGATTCTCCAACCCCAAGCGGAAAGCGAGGGGTGGACCTTAAACGGGATTCTCCAACCCCAAATTTCAACCTCGCGACGGCCATATGTCGTCTTCAACCTCGCGACGGTCGTGACATGCCATGGGAGTCGGGCCGTTTTTACCCAAATTTCAACCTCCAATTATCAAATCTATGCCTAAATTGGTTTTAATTTATCAAAATAGGTCAAAATCTTTAGTATAAAGCTTCCTTAGAACAATTTTAAAGCTAATTTATTTTCGACTTGTTCTTGAAAAAAATCTCGAACACATTTTTAACGACTAAATCACACCTTTTTAGTGTTATTCATGTACCTTGTACAGATTTAATATAAAAGTCATTTATAAAATATTATCGACTTGGTCTTAAAAAATAAAATTTACAAACACATTTTCACAAAAACATTTAGTATTATCCATGTGCCTTGTACGGATTTAATATAAAAGTCATTTATAAAATATTACTATCTTAATAATATATCTTCATTCTCAACATTAAATTTAATCATATATATTGAGTAAACGTTAAATTTAACTTTTTATATTGTGTAAAAAAATTATACATTCCACGAACAATAAATTACTTATATTATATTTTTATTTATTAATATCCTATTTATAATGTCTATAAAATATTGAATCGTAGTCGTATATGTTACGACGGGTACAACTAGTTAATTATTAAGTTTTTAATTTTTATAGTCATACACTCATACTCATATAACTATAGGATAGACTTCATACTTGTGTGACTTTAAAACTAAAAACTGGAAATTTAGGGTCCGTTTGGATTCCATAAACAAAAGTTTATAAACTTACATCATAAATTATGTTTGGATGCCAAAAAAAAATTATTTATGCTTTGGAAAAACTGAAGTTTTCCATCATCTCCATTAATGTCCACCACCACACTGTACATATCTTAATCATTGCCCCCGTTTCACTTCGCTCGTCAACCCACCGAGCCACCTCCCACTTTCCATCTCCCTCGCCTACCTAATGGTGGTCGGCTGTTTATACACCCACAATCTATACGATTGCGCCGACGCCGATGAAATTTGAGAAAGGGAAGGAGAGATAGAGCACTGAGCGATACAATTTGATGTCAATCTCCAATCGGATCTACAAATTAACCATCCTAGCAACAACAATCACATGTTAAATGTGGAGATTGAGATCCAATTTATACATGAACCTCTTACATTTTACTACCAAATCGAATCTAGATCTAGGGTTTAGTCATTGTTTGTCGGTCATACAAATGAAGAAATGAGATTCGGTGTACATTACGGCTCAAAAAGGGCGGCGACAACCATTTTTCTTGGGAGGAGGAGGAAGCTTAGAGAGTCTGGGGGAGAGAAAAGTAAAGGGTGAAGGAGCTTGGCAATGGTGACCATTTTTTGTCTAGAGAAATAAATGGAAAGAAAAAATATCAAAAAAAGAAGAAATTTAAATAGATAAATCAACCCCCCCCCCCCCCACTTGAATAAAGCATTTTGAAAAATAATGCAAAATTGCATTATAAACTTGTAATCCAAAGGGACCCTTACCCACGGACATTGATACACATACAATGAGTCATGACCAGTGCCAGTAGTGATGTGCAACATTGGACCGAACTGTAAACCTGTACGCATCGGACCGGAAATTTACGGTCCAGTCCAGTCTATGATTGTAAATTACCGATCCGGACCATAATAAACTCGGACAATTTACGGTCCGAACCCTGAACCGTTTTAGACCGTAATATACTTTTACAAATTATATATAAAAATAATAATTTAATGTTTACTTTTGATATAGAACCTTTTTAAGGTCAATTTACGGTCTAAGACCGGACTGGATTATAATTTAACCATGATAATATATGTAAATTGGTCTTTATGGTCTAAAATCAGATCGAACAATAATAAGACCGACATATATAGGTTCCACAGTCCAAGTGTGGCCATACCGAAATTGTCTAGGATATATTACGGCCCGGACTAGACTGGATGAACACCTCTAATGAGTAGGATAAATCAGTTTGCAATTCAAATATGAAATAAAAACTAGTTGAATACCCGTAATACTCAAATTCACAAGTGGAACCTTCCCAATTTACTAAAGATTATACAATAATTTGATATTTATATAAAACTTAAAATACTTGTATATAATATAGAAATAAAATTATGTAATTTATAAAAAAAAAACTTTAAGATCGTGTCACATATTTGAATTCAATATATTTAAATTTTATTTTCATTAATTATTGGTGGAGATCTTGTCCCATATTTTGATTAAGTTTTTTAAAAATGTTAATTTCACTTGAATTGAATATTTTTTATTTTTTTGATTAATATGCATAAAATAATAAGTTTTTATAAAATATTTATTAAGGTTATGTATTTGAGTTCTTATCTTTTACTTTTTAATGAATATACTAATATTTTTAAATATGGAGAGCATTAATATAAAAATTGGTATAGAAGATAACATAGAGAAAAAACAAAAATAATATAATGCTATAACTTAATGCTAGTATCTTATCATCCATGCCTTTTTAATAATAATAATAATAATAATAATAATAATAATAATAATAATAATAATAATAATAATAATAATAATAATATAATGCTATAACTTAGTGGCCACGTCCGGCCTTCTCCGGTTACGTCTGGCCATCGTCTTCACGGGCATCGTTTGACCATCGTTTGGTCATCGTCTGGCGATCAACGTTCAGCGATCACGGGCATCGTCTGGCCATCGTTTGGTCTTTTTTGTGGGGAGTTTTTCGTTCAGCGATCAACGTTTGTCAACAGGGTTCAGAGATCGACTTTGTGCAGTGATCAGTGGCTGTCAACGCTCGTCAGTTCGTCAGCAATCATCGGTGGTTATCAGTTTGCTGTCGCTGGTGCGTTCTTCGCCGCCGTTTGTTGCGGTTCGTGGTGCGTTCTTCGCTGCTGGTGCGTTCTTCACCGTCGTGAGTTGTTGTCGCTGTTCGTGGTGTGTTTGTGGTTTGTGGTTGCGTTGGTGTTTGATTGAGTTGAGTGGAGTCGGTTTGCTGTTGTGTTTGGGGTTCGTGGTTTGTTAGTTCGCTTGGGTTTGTGATCGTCAATAGATCATCATCGCTCCTGTTGTTTGCCTTCGCTGCTGTGTTGCTCGTCTTCGCTCCGGTTTGCTGCTGTGTTTGGGGTTCGTTGGTTTGCTGTTGTATCAGGTTAGTTTTGGTTTTTGTCTTCGATCCGCATATCAGGTCAGTTTGTCGGTTTGCTGTGGTTTGTTGTGGTTTGCTGTGGTGTGGTTTTCTGCCTTGGTTTTTGGGTTTGTTTTTGCTGTCGTGGTTGTGCTGTTGGCTGATTTGTGTTGGCTGTGTTTGTGGTAGTTGTGGTTCTCTGCTGGCTGTTTTGATTGTTAGTGGTGTTGTGCTGGTGAAACTCTTTCCACGGGCTCCCTTTTTCGCACTCTAATGCCTACTGCTGTAGTGCGATTTAATTGCCCATTTGTGGGTCTTAATGGGTGTCGGGATGGTGGGGGCAATGGGCTTACTAAGAGCTCTTTGATCACTCATCTTCGAGATCGCCATTGTACGCCTGATGCTCAAATAGTTACACGGCATTCTCTTACCACAGACTTGGCTATTTTTTCTGAGGCCGAGTTGACCTTCTGCCGCATGGGGATTTGGCTTTGTGGGGTTTGTTTTAAGACGCATTCTCTACGTTCTAAATGTCGTCATGGACAAGGTTCTGATTTTGTGGCCCCACCTGATGTTGGTGATGGTGTAGTTCGGTTTGTGCTCTATGAACTTCCTAAACCGCAACTCAATTCTGTTGTACCCACTCCTGTGGGTACTGTTGGAGATGGTGTTCTGAATTCTGATGTTGTGCAAGAACAGGTTTGTGGTTTTACTATCACTCTCCTTGACAGATTGTTTTTTAAACGGCTTTGTACTATGAAATCAATCCCTCCTAAATGTCGTTTGGGCTTCTCTCGGGTTTTGAAAGGCGCACTTGATAAGGTGCTTTGCAAGCCAGAAGATATCTCTTGCTGGGTTAATCTTCTCGTGTTGCCTCTTTGTATCCTCAAAACATTTAGTCCGAGGAGTAATCGTGAGTGCAATTCTGCAGTCAGACGAAAACGACAAGAAGAGAGCATAACTAATGCTATTCGTACTTGGAGTGAGCCGGGTGGTAATTTGTTGCTTTTCCGGGAAACTTTGGAAGTAGGGTCCCCTCCTTTAATGGATGTTGATGAGGGCATTGATTTGGAGGAGCGTAATATCAAGCAGTGTCGTAGGAAGACTTGTGATGGTCATTACACTGCTGCAGTTCAAGTTCTTTCTTCTTCTGGTATTGCTCCTTATAATGAGGCCACTCTTGCAAATTTACAATCAAAACACCCTTCTTCTCCAACTCCATCCTTGCCTGATATACCGGTTGATCATCATCATCTCCTTGCTACTTCTGCTGTTGTTTTGGACCGTATTACGAGTTTTCCACGTGGCACATGATGTGGTAGGGACGGATTACGTGCTCAACACCTAATGGATTGCTTGAGTGGTGCTGCTGTGGCTGTTTCAGATGAGTTAGTTGGCTCTATTACTGGGGTGTTAATCTCTTTCTAGCTGGAAAATGTCCTATGGATTTGGGAGAATATATTGCTAGTGCTCCTCTCACACCTCTTCTCAAGCCCGGTGGGGGTATTCGCCCTATAGCTGTGGGTACTGTTTGGCGGCGTTTGGTTTCGAAGGTTGGTGCTGTTTTGGTTGGCCACTCTTTGGGAAGTTATTTTGATGGTCTTCAATTTGGTGTTGGGGTTCCTGCAGGTGGTGAGGCAATTCTCCATGATGTGAATCAGTTGATTGAAGATCGCGGTACTGATGTTGGTCTTTCAATGTTGTTGGTGGATTTTCAAAATGCCTTCAATTTAGTTGATCGTGCAGTCATGTTACGTGAAGTTCGTCTTCGTTGTCCGACAATTTCACGTTGGGTTGAATTCTGCTACTCTAATCCAGCTAGATTGTATTATGGGGAGCACACCTTATGGTCGTCTCAAGGAGTGCAGCAGGTTGACCCCCTTGGTCCTCTGCTTTTTGCTTTGGTTTTACAACCCCTGGTTTGTAAAATCAGAGACAGCTTTGATGTATGTCTTCAGGCGTGGTACTTGGATGATGGAACTATTATTGGTGACACCTTGGTGGTGGGAAAGGTTCTGCAGTTGGTTATGGAGGAAGGGCCTCGTTTAGGGTTACATCTCAACGTGGAAAAAACTGAAGTATTTTGGCCTATAGAAGACCCTCGCAGCAGGCTTGAGGGTGTCTTTCCCACTAATATTGCCCGACCTTTGCGTGGTGTTAAGTTGCTTGGTGGTCCAGCCAGCTCCAATTCTGTTTTTAGTGGAGACCTTGTGATGCAGAGGGTGATCAAGACCATTATGCTTATGGATAAAGTTGCTAAGCTTAATGATCCTCAGTGTGAATTGCTATTACTTAGGGCATGTACCGGAGTTTCTAAACTCTACTTTGCTTTGCGTACTTGCCCTCCTGGTATTTTTGAGATGGCTCAACGCACGTTTGATGGGGCTCTTCGATCTTCCTTGGAGCGTATTGTTACTGCTTCGGGACCTTGGTTTGGTGATTGGCAATGGCGACTTGCCACTTTACCGTTTGCGTTTGGAGGACTTGGTGTTTATTCTGCAGGTGATGTTCGCCATTATGCTTTTCTTGCTTCTCGGTTACAATCTGCCGATTTGCAAACAAAGCTTCTTCAGAATGCTGGCATTGTTGGTTTTGGTCATGCCTTTGATGATGCGTTGAGTCTTTTTAATAGAAATGTGGATTCTGACTTTTTGAGTAATCCTAGTGAGGTCGCTGCCCCTAAACTCATGAAAAAATTGGCAGATATATATTTCACAAAGGTTACTGATGCTGTAGAATCCACCTTTTCTTTATCTCCTCGACAATCGGCTTTGTGGAAATCGCAGCAGGGAGATCACACCTCTGTTTGGCTTCAGGCGGTCCCCATCTCGGGTTTGGGATAGACGATGAATGCTAAGACTTACAGATGCGTGTTGTGTTATCGGTTGGGTGTTCCTTTGTTCTCTATTTCGACACCATGCTCTGCTTGCTCCAGGGTTTTCGTTGGGGATATCTTTGGTGATCATGCGGTGTCGTGTGCTGGTATTGTGGGTATAAAACATCGACATAATGTTGTTCGAGATACCCTTGTTGATATTTGTTATCGGTCTGGGATTTCGGCAAAGAAAGAGGTTGATATTGGTCTGTTAAGCGGGAACGATGGGGCTCTCCGACCTGCAGATGTGTTACTCTATTCTTGGGATCGAGGTCGTGATGTATGTGTTGACTTGACATGATCTTCTCCTTTGACACAATCCGGTTTGTCTGACTTTGTTCCAGGATGAGTTGTGGTTGATGCGGCTAATCGAAAGAGGGCCAAGTATGAAACTAGTTGTCGGGCTTCTGGTTATGGTTTTCTTCCCTTCTCCTTTTCTTCTCTAGGGGAACTGGATAAGGATGCTGTAGCGTTGCTGAAGCGAGTTCAACAGTTTTCTAAGACTCGAGACATTGGGGCTCGTGTTGCTGCTCATATCTTCACTAGAGTAGGATTTGCTATAGCTAGAGTTGTGGGAGCCCATATTGTATCTCGGCTTCCCACTAATTTTATGTAATTAGTTTGACTTTGTTATAATAATAATAATAATAATAATATATAAAAATAATAATAATAATAATAATAATAATAATAATAATAATAATAATAATAATAATAATAATAATAATAATAATAATAATAATAAGGTGCAACACCCCTCAATGCGACAGAGCGAATCGAGTCATGACCAGACACTAGGATTTTAATTCCATTTAGTGTGAAAATGCTATAAAGAGGTGTACAGAGTAACTATGACTCACACTCCTAAGCACTACTACTAATTTCACAACAAGTCTCAAAGGAGACGATAAACACATAAGATTATAATTATCAAGACCTAAGTTCAATACTATAGGTTAATAACGATAATAAACCACTACTTAAACAAAAGCATTATTTCTAACATATTTTAATGTCATCACTCATGAGGTATAACATATATAGATGTACGTACTATACCAATTCACATAAACAAATCACACAAGTAGTACAAACAAGGGTTATTTAGACTCTTCACATAAAGCAAACAATTGACCTAGTCGAACAATATGGAAACTTGCCTTATTTGACAAACTTGAAAGCTAAAAAGGTTATGGGTAAGATCACATAACCTTGAATTTAATGACCTAGAAGAAACGACAATGTAAACACGAGTATAAGTTTCAAAACAAAAAACAAAAATCTAATCATTGATAGGTTTTAGTTTTCATGGGAGTGACAGTACTTAGTTATATGCTATTCTAATTTTGATTATGCAAGAGATGTTGACCTAGGAAATCTATGACGGACTATAAGTTTACTTTAGGTGGTTTTGTGGTTAGTTGAAAAGCCACACTGCAACTAACAATGACCTTGTTTACTATCAAAACAGTGTATATAGTCTTGGTGAAAGCTGAAAAGCCACACATTCGTACATAGCATTGCTCAAAATAACTTGTAGGCAATAATTAAGCCCAAGTAGAATCTTGCAAATTAATAAGACCAAATAATGGGTCAAATGGGTGTAAAAGTAAACCTTCTTTTCTAATTATGGTCGTTTGTTGTCTTTAACGTACGATAAATAAACAATAGAGATGACAAATTTCCCACACCACAAAACAAGCAAAAACACAAGAAAATTCGTCCAACAACCTAGGAAAAGGAAACTAGAGAGGAAGTAAAACACATCTGATTGTGTTCAATTTATTATTTGGATTCCTCTCTCCTTTCCTCTTCCTAGCAGATGATCTTCCCCTTCCTTTGCAGGAAGGAAGGAAGGGAGGGAGATAACATCTCTTGTTGCATATTGCTTAATATATATATATATATATATATTTAGAGTTGGCATTAAGTGCCAATATATATATGATGTCCGTTTCTAGGTTCGTCATCTTCATCATCCTTATTCTTGCGTTTGTTGTGCCATTTTTATCCTCGCTCCCCGTAGATGACGCGGAAGCGCTTCTTTCGTTCAAGAAGTTCCTCTCTAATGCGGGACGACCCTTGTTCACATGGAAGCAAGGCACCCAACCATGTAGGGATCGTTGGCTAGGAGTCTTCTGCACCAAAGAGAAAGATGTTATCATCCGAATTCACCTCCCTCGAATGGGACTCTCCGGAACCATTGACGTCGATTCATTGAGCAAAATTCAAACCCTTCGAACGTTTAGCCTCGTAAACAATTCTTTCATGGGGCCACTCCCTTCTTTCAATTCCATGAACAACGTCAAGGCCTTGTACCTCTCCGGAAACAATTTCTCGGGTGAGATATCAAATGACTTCTTTACCGGCATGGGTTCCTTGAGCCGCATTTGGTTGTCCAACAACAACTTTACCGGCAACATCCCTGGATCGTTGGCTAAGCTACCTCGCCTCAATCAATTACATTTGGAGAATAATCAGTTTTCAGGTAGAATCCCGAATTTACCTCAAAGTTCCTTGTCAAAATTAGACTTGTCAAACAATAAGCTAGATGGACGGATTCCTGATAGCATGGCTAGATTCGGAGGAAAGGCATTTGCGGGGAACTCAGGGGTTTGTGGGAAAGTAGTAGGGTTGGAATGTAAATTGCCACCCAAAGTTGACGAATGGCCTCAACATGGGGGTGGTGGCAGTGGTTTGATGACCACAATTGATCTAATGGTATGCATTGTGGTTGTCATGGTTTTTCTTCTTCTGATCAACACCGATTTCAAGCATAAGGGCAAAGAAGAGAATGGCTCAAGTGTGTTTGGGGAAGAGCGCAATTATGCACGACAACAAGTAGCGGTGGTTTGTCCCACCAAGGACGACCACAATGAGAAGAAATTGGAGGTGAGTGTGAGCAAGAAAGCCGGGGTTGCAGCTGACTTGGTAATGGTCAATGAGGAAAAGGGCACTTTTGGGTTTGCTGATTTGATGAAGGCCGCGGCAGAGGTGCTGGGAAGTGGAGGATTAGGTTCGGCCTATAAGGTAGATATGGGCAATGGGTTTTCGGTGGTTGTCAAGAGGATAAAGAATATGAATGCACTAGGGAAAGAGGAGTTCGATGCTGAATTGAGGGGCATTGCCAACATTCGTCATCCTAACATCTTGACTCCCTTGGCTTATCATTATCGTAAGGAAGAGAAACTTGTCATCTCTGAGTACGTTTCAAAGGGCAGTTTGTCATATGTCATGCATGGTACGAATTGATCGAATACAAACTTTTTAATTTCTAGCTAGCTAGCATATGTGCCCAATGGAATTCATATTCTCATCATTCCATAACTCATTCCATAATTAGGTGATCGAGGAGCTTCTCACGCTGAACTAAATTGGGTGATGCGTCTAAACATTATAAAAGGAATTGCAAGGGGAATGAAGTTCCTACATGAACAATTTGGTCCCATCGGCCTTCCACATGGGAACCTAAAATCAAGCAATGTTCTCTTGAATGAAAACTATGAGCCCTTGATCAATGATTATGGGCTCTTGCCATTTCTCAGCGTTAGTGAAGCAGCACAAGGGATGTTTGCTTTTAAAACACCAGAAGCCCTCAAAACCAAACAATTTTCCCCTCAATCTGATGTCTACTGCTTTGGAATAATCATTATTGAAGTTCTTACAAGTATGAATATTTTTCGTTCCATGTAATATGTCTGTTATAGGTATATTTAATTAACATCGACCATTTTCTTTGTTACATAATAAATAGGTAAGTTTCCGTCCCAATACATTAGCGGCGGGGAGGGCGGGACAAATGTGATCGAATGGGTTCAATCTACCATACAAGAAGGGAAAGAGGCACAACTCTTGGATCCAGAGATCGCCTCTTATTCATCACACGAATCCATCAAAAACATGGTTCAACTCCTACTTCTAGGCGACAGATGCACCCAAACAAACCCTCAACAAAGGCCTAAAATGGAGGAGATAATGAATCATATAGAGGAGATTGAGGTGTGATTGATTGATCGATCGATACATCGTTCATTTGATTCTCGTACTTCAGGCAGAGGGAATTGTAAGGCAATCAAAGAGGGTAAATAGTGTATTTTTTAATCTCTCTTGTCTTGGATGGCACATGGTTGTGATAGGTTTTGGGGGCTATATGCCAACTGTTTGTCCGCATTGATTTCAATTACCAACATGGCAACATGCATTCATTTTTCTAGATAAAGACTCGAGTGGGATGATGAGCAGCTAGAGAAAGTGATGGAATCCCCCTATTTTAGTCTCATTTGTATAATGAAAATGGTTATTAATGTTATTTTTAGCATTTGACAGTTTCTCAATTCATAAAATTTCAATTAAACAACTAGCGAAAAAAGGGGCGACGTTTCATAGTTATGGGTATAAATTTGCTTAGTGCACCTAATAAATTCGAGACAACATGATATTTCCTCTTCGATCTACTATAAAATTTTGATACGCTATAATTATGCTAGCAGAATATATGAGGATATTAGGATAATTATGTTTTCCTTTTATTTAGAGATTTCAGGAAGATAATAAAAATAACTTTTTTTATTTCTGATTGATTGATAGCAGCCTAACAACGTATTTATAATAACCCTGATATCTAAATAATACAAAAAACCCTAATTGCTAAAATAATAAAAAAGATATTCTTCCTAAAAAGATAAAATCAAATCGGGAAAGATAATATTCTAATTATCCTAATTAACCTAATATAATTTAATATAATCTAGTGTATCAAATTCAAGTGTCACCCATATAATAAAGTAATCTAATTATTTTCCCACACTCACTCCTACACGATTCTAACTCTTTCGGAATTTTAATTTCTCATCGAAAAAATATCTAACCTAATCTCATTCTTGAGGTAATATTCCTAATTTTAGCTTTAAAAAATGATCTAAAATAATGTAGTAGCTATTTTTTTTTTGGTAGAAAATGTAGTAGCTAATTAACAAGCGTAAAATGATCCCCAAACAATACACATATTTGAAATGATCTCAACAAGCTAGAAGAGCACAAATGCTAAGATTCAATCTTCAAAAACGATTGACATGCAACAAATTAAGCAAAACATTAAAGTAACATTCATATGAGCTTATCTCCTTAAGCTAAGCTTCTTGCACTTATATAACAAGGTCTTGCTTGTACTAGTAAAAGGACGATGCAATTAGTGGCAAAGTCAAATGATACTGGATTTTAGAGATGTGAGTATAAAGTTGAATTGGGTTCTTAGATGATGTGGTGGAGTAAGAAAAGTGAAAAAAAATGAGTTATTATAATTGGGGTGGGTTTTTGGGATGCAAATAGTCTTATGGTGTTTTACCAAGCCGAGAAGGCGGGGGAGGACATTTAGGTTTGCCAGTTCATTTTAATTGTGAATGCTCTTAAAATTGAAGAAATTACGGAGTGGAAGATGTGTCACTCCTACTTGCTACGTACACAAATTTCTCTATTCTAGTGGAGTTTAGATGATGTGCTACTCTTGAAGTTGTACAATGTTACTCATATTGTTCAATTTTGTGTAAGTTTTTTAGGTTAACCATTTTCTTTCTCTTAAAATTTGTTTTTTAGGTACGTGAGACACTAATGATCCATGTCAATGTAGTTGATAAAATTTGTTTTTCGGTAAATAGGTAAATTAGGGACGTGTTCGTACGAATGTATGTGTGCATTGGACCTAGCACATATTATTTTCACACGCTTCCTCAAGTGATATCTGACTTAGCCTAGTTGTCATTTAAAAATATGCCTTACGACTGACAAGCTATCAGAACGGGCAAGTAACACACCACTAAGCCTAACTGAAACCTGAACAAATAGGAAATCAGGCCCAAGACCAAATCGCTTTGTACCATAATAAAGTCTCGTGGGCTGATAAATTAGGGGTGGTGTGTATAATGGGTAGGCATGGCAATGGGTCGGGTCGGGTCGGGTCGGGTGCGGGTGGAATACTTCCACCACCCGACCCGCGGTTGTAAATCGCCCACCCGACCCGTGGTTGTAAACCGCCCACCCGACCCGGTATTTTCACCCGACGAGTGTCACCCGAAACCGACCCACCCAAAAGCCGTCGTTTTTCGGGTCGGATCGGGTTTTTTCGGGTGATATAAAAAAATGTTGAAACTTAATTTCATTTGTTCAACGAGTCAACTCGATGACTCGTAAACAAAATAAACTTCACCCGTAAACACGATTTACGGGTCAACCCGTTTAATCCATCAATCTAATATAGCCTCAAAGCCCATCTCTATGGTTAGGCTTCAAACACTTAACCCCCTCTTCTCCTCTCCTTCCCTTTTTATAAGCTCCTCTTCTCCTCTCCTTCTACTAATTTTTCGATGTGGGATAAAAAAATCAGGTGATTGGGTCGGGTGATCGGGTCGGGTGACCGGGTCGGGTCGGGTGAGGCCATACCCGAAACCGTACCCGCTCCATCACCCGATCACCCGAAAACCGTTTTCACCCGGATTTGATCGGTTTTTTTCGGGTCGGTTTCTCGGGTACCTATCGGGTACGGGTGAAATTGTCAAGCCTAATAATGGGCCTAGAATACAAGTCCATTGAGATTCTAATCCAAAACCATATGGCAATATGTGTAATAGCTCATGGGTATATATATACTAGACAGTTTAGTCCCAATTGTTTCATGTGGGAGACTCTCAACACGCTCTCAAGTGGTAACTATCTGAGCTAGAGTTGTCACTTGGACACAATCTCTCAAGGTTCACGAACCGACATATTTGGATCAATCGCTCCTTTATTAGGTGGATAAACGTGCTGATAAGGCTGGCAAACCCAAATAATTCCTCAAGCCTGGTGAATCGCCGCTTTTGGGATCAGTCGCTCCTTTATTGGGCAAACCCCCTGAACAAGCCCATGTAGCCACTAGCCATCAAGGCCAAAAATTCCAAAAAATGAACCTACACCGAAACATGCTTTGATATCATGATGAAATCTGCTAGGCTAATATAATGTGGGGTTCAAACCCATACATTTCAATCTATTGAATTCACGATCGTTAAGCTACTTCATCGTTGGAGAATCCATTCAGTGTTGGGAGTTCAACAGAGGATTCCTTGAGAACCAACCTAAAAGTGCTTGTGTTGATCTCTCTAATAATAATGTTCTAAAACTAGATTATGATAATGTTGTAGGAAATTCTAAAATCTATACCAATGACTAGTTATATGGAAAAAATTGGAATTGATAACATACACTTAATAAGTAATTGGATTTGCAAGGGATCATGTCATTGAAATCACATCAATTAGTAGATAATGAAGTTGCGTTGACCCAAATACTAAAATAGAAGTCAATTGCATCCCATTCGTGTAACTCTAAAGTTCATTTGAGGAAACTAATACACCTCTAATTTCCTTATAGTAAGCCTAATTTCTTGAAGTAGGTCAAACAAAACCCTCATTTCCTTTCTTGATTGGTCATATACACGGCCTAACATAAAAATAAAAGTGTAGGCTTAACCACACTTGTAATTTATTATAGTTCTTGTATTAGGCATGACCTAATTTTGATGCCTCTAGTTGAGGTGTAAAAAAGTATTGTAATTTTTCCGATGCACCAGTTATTTATTTTCTCCGATTTAAGTTATCAAGCATGTAGTAAACATAATTAGTTAAGTCCTCTTGAGGCATCATGTAGTCTGTAACCGATTAGGTTTCTTTGGACGCCTAGTAAAGATGATTCTTGAGTTGTTTGATGTGGCCACGACTTGCAATTGAAAAAGTGGTTTTGAGGATCTCCCACACTTAATGAGAAGTCTTAGTCTTGGTGACAATACTAGAAATCTTTTGAGAAAACTCTACTTTTCTCGCTTCGTTTGGTTAAGATGGGCAAGTGAGATAACTAATTTTACAAACTAACTTTTATATTTATGTGGGCGCACACTCAAAAACTCACTCCAGAGCACTCACTTGTTGCTTGATCACTTGGATGGATGCAAATGAGGGGGGGGGGGGGGGCTATTTATAGGCAAGCCACTCCCTTTACATGGCTTATGGAGAATCCTAGACTAAGTTTCATCTAAACTAGTCTAGATCCTTCTCATTTAGATGTCTCCTTACAAGTCTAGAACAATGTAATACATTCTATACATATTTACAACTCTCTCTTTATTTCTAGACAATTCTCTAACAACCTAGCCTTATCTAGAAGGGTCCATAATGTTCCAATGTCTTCTAGAATCTTCTATGAGGTTCCAACGTCTTTTAGAAGCTTCCACAACCTTCTGACATCTTCTAGATTCTTCCATAACCTTCTTGATTCTTCAAGAAGCTTCCGTAGCCTTCTAGAACCTTCCACAATCTTCTAGATCTCTCTAGAGGAGTTTAGATGATCTTATTATTTTAATCAACCTACTTCCAATTAAGGAGGGAAATTCAACAATTCTCCCCCTTCATGACTTAATTTGGAAGTGTTACAATATTGGCGCCTTGACAACAATCTTCATACTTCTTAGTCGGAATTACATTGGTCATAATGGCTGCCCAATGCTCCTTTCCCAAATCAGATAAGAACCGACTTACAACACCAACTGCGTGGGCGATGTTTGGCCTGGTGCACACCATAGCGTACATAAGGTTGCCAACCGCTCATGTGTATGGAGTATTTTTCATTTCCTCCTTCTTCTTCTCACTTGTTGGACTCTGCCTCGAACTCAACTTAAAATCTCCAGCAAGTGGAGTGCTCACCGGCTTGGCTTTGTGCATATTGAACCTCTCCAACACCTTCTCTATGTATTGATCTTGGGATAGCCAAAGCAATTTCTTTGATCTATCATGAGTGATCTTCATCCCAAGAATCTGTCTTGTTGGCCCTAGATCATTCATGGTGAACCACTTGCTCAAATATTTCTTTAGAGCAACAATCTTGTTGCGATCATGACCTACAATTAACATGTCATCAACATAGAGCAAAAGTATGAGGAAGTCGCCTCTAGCGTACCTCTTCATGAAGACACAATGATCATTCTTGGTTTTCTTGAAGTCATGATCTGCCATGAAGAAGTCTAACTTCTTGTACCATTCCCTTGGTGCTTGCTTAGTCTATAAAGACTCTTTTGTAGTCGCCACACCAAATTCTCCTTGCTTGGGACCACGAATCCTTCTAGTTGCTCCATGTAGATATCCTCCTCTAAGTCACCATGAAGAAATGTTGTCTTGCATCAAGTTGCTCAATCTCCAAGTGTAAAGTAGCCGATAGACCAAGGACAACTCAAATTGAAGACATCTTCACCACCAGAGAGAATATATCTTCGAAGTCGACACCTTTTTCTTTTGATTGAATCCTTTCACGACTAATCGAGCCTTGTAATGGGGCTTCAAATTGCTCTCAAATTTGATCCGACACACCCGATGAAACCCGAAATAAATCAACACTAATATCGAGGCACAAGATTATTGAATTGGACGAAACAGACCCTCATTTTTATTATGATGGCAATTCAAAATTACAATTATCAAATTACTCGAGATCTCTAAATTATAGCGAGATTGTAGCTTCTAAACTATTAGAGATCTTTCTATTATAGATTTGAGATTACAACTACTTGATTATTCAAGATCTTTCTATTACAGATTCGAGATTGCAACTACTTGATCATTCGAGATTAGAGATCTTTTGATTACTACTTGTGGATTGTTCGCGATCCTATGATGGATGCAGGCGAGTTTCTTTTGAATGACTTGAGGTCTTTTTATTGACCTTTCCTTGATTGTAGCGCAATCTCTACGATTGTTTCAATGCGTCGATCTCCGCAAGCAAGATAGATCTTGAGTTCGAGATGTTTTTCGCCCCCTGTAACATTTGACCTCTTTCCCTATTTATAGGTGATTGGGAAGTGAGCTTTTCATGATTATCTAATGCGGGACGTGTGAGCTGTTACTATTTGATTGGTCAAGAGAGAGGCGACTTTTGGTTGGTATGAGAAGAGATGGTCTTTGATTGGCCAAGCGGGATGGTTGCGCCAGCTTTTGAGCATGCGCGGTTTTCTACCTTTCTAACTTCCTTATTTGGATCACATTGTTGGTCCACTTTCCACTTTAGTAGGAAGTGTGAGATGTTTGGCCTTGTACTCCTCTTTGCCTTGGATTGCTTTGCTGGTCCACTTTCCACCTTAGTGGGAAGTGCATGATGTTTGGTGTTTTGGACAAGAAATGAACAAATGATCACTTTAGTGTCCTTAATAGGGATTGATAGCCAAAGGGATACGATTGGATCGAGTTGAGGGGAAGACGGATGAAAACGATTAACAAAAGCAATAAATAAGTAAAGAAATTGAATGTAAAGACAACTAAAATGAAGAAGAAATGCTTATCTCTTCTTATTAATTATGAACTGGCGATTACAAGCTTAGATTCGGGGTTTAGGACCCGTAATCATGTGAAAACTGCTGGGAAGACAACGGTCAGATGCTAGCAATCTGGCTCAGACGACAGAGGTCTCCGAGAGCAATGTAAGTTATGAGAGCATTCTGATTACAAGAGAGGGGAATTGTGTTGTTTTTATGACTCTATCTAGATCTGGATTTGGCGTGGTTATGCTCTTAAATCCCTTTATATAGTAGGGAGGGTTACATAGAAAAGTTACAAAATCAAGGATACACGTTCTCCTAAAAAATAGGTAGGGGACGTTGTGGAGGATATGGTCAAAGGCGGTCGGAACTGAACCGGAGATCTCAGGATCTCACTAGCGTTGCAGGATAGTTAGATGACAATTGATGTTAACGGTCTTTGGTCTTTATGACGACGAAAGTCTTCGGTCTTTTTGACGACGAAAGTCTTCGGTCTTTTTGACGACGATGGTCTCTTTGACGATGATGGTCTTTCTGACGATAATGGTCTTTGTGACGACGACATTCTTCGGTCTTTGTGATGACGACAATCTTCGGTCTTTTGTGACGACGACATTCTTCGGTCTTGAAATCATACTTGGAATTTTTGGGTCTAACATTTGGCCTTGCACTCCTCTTTGCCTTGGATTGCTTTGCTGGTCCACTTTCCACCTTAGTGGGAAGTGCGTGATGTTTGACCTTTATGTTTTTTCAGGTGGGTGTAGGAAAACCTTTGGGACCGACCTTGAACTTTCCTTTTCTTGGCTTTATCTTGGTTTATTTTGTCTATTTGTGCGTTGTTAAATTGGTGCACCATCAACACCCATTTATTCTTCAGGGCTTGTCTCCCTTTGGGTAGCTTCACCAACTCATAGGTGCGATTCTCATACAAGGATTGCATCTCTTCTTGCATGGCTCGTTTCCACTCCTCCTTGTGTGTGTCATTGATGGCCTCTTTATAACTTTGAGGCTCCCCTTGATCTATGAGGGTCACATACTCTTCCTGGTTATATCGTGTAGACGGTCTCTTATCTCTGGAGGATCGTCTTTGCTCAGGCCTTGGCGGGGCGCTTGATTCTTCTTCTGGCTCCTCCGTCTCCTCTTGATCATTCTCTTGGGAACCATCTTCTGCACTAACAACATCTTTATCGATTGCTTCTTTTGAGCTGCCGCTTTGTTCATGAGAGGGGCTGGCATCTTCGCTCCTACTAGATCTTAACTTTGGCATTTCCGACCTCTGGATGTCTTTGATTGTCTGGTCCTCAAAGAACACGATGTCTCGGCTTCTAATAATCTTCTTGCTGATCATATCCCATAGTATGTAGCCAAAGTCATCCCTAGGTGAACCAAGATAGATGCATTCTTTGGTCTTAGAATTTAACTTGGCTCGTTCATCCTTAGGGATGTGAATGAACGCCCTACACCTGAACACCTTAAGTGGTTGTAGGAGACCTTAATTCTTGATCAGACCTCCTCTGGGACATCTCCTTCCAAAGGAACAGATGGTGTGAGATTGATGACGTTGATCGTTGTCATCACAGCTTCTCCCCAAAATATCTTGGGTAGTTTGGCTTGAGAGTGCATGCACCAAACTCTTTCTTCAATTGTTTGGTTCATCCTCTCCACAAGCTCGTTCATCGGTGGTATTTTAGGCGGTGTATTTTCTAGTTTGATCTCGCACGCTTTGTAGAATGCCTCTAAAGGACCTCGGTACTCACCACCGCTGTCTAAACGAACGCTCTTGAGAGTCCAACCTTTCTCATGTTCTACTCGGGCGACAAACTCCTTAAATGCATCGAGAACTTGATCTTTGGACTTCAGCAAATACACCCATACCTTTCTCGAGTGGTTATCAATGAAGGTGACAAAATATGATACCCCACCTTAGGATCTCTCAAATATGGAGCATAAGTCGGTGTGCACAAGATCAAGGATGTATTTCCTTCTCCTAGGTTATGAAGGTCTTTGGAAAGAAACTCTATGTTGTTTACCAACCAAACAATCAACACATGGTTCGAGAAAGTTACCTTGCAGAGCTGGGAGGAGTTGCTTTCGGGCGAGGATACGAAGCCCCTTCTCGCTCATATGCCCAAGCCTTCGATGCCATATCTCCATGTCTGCTCCTGCTACATTTGCCTCTCCCTTGTAAAGCTTAGCTTGCATCACATATAGTGACCCTTCCTTCCTTAATCCAAGACCAAGCTTCCTTTGGTGTGTTTCCATTTGCCGTCTCCAAAGTGATTCACCAGACCGACATCATCGAGCTTTCCAGCTGATATGAGGTTAAGGCGCATATTAGAGACTTGCCTCACCTCTATGAGGACGAACTTGCATCCTGTGTTAGTAGTCAGGGTGATCTCTCCCATACTGACAATCTTGCTCCTTCCTTGATTTCCCATCCGAACGTTATCAAAGTTGCCACTTTTGTATGATGAGAAAAAACTTTCATAAGGGGTGATGTGGAAGGAAGCGACAGAGTCGACGATCCAGGATCTTTCATCAGAGGCGATGTTTAAGATGTTTTCTTCTTCGATGAGGTGCGTATCTTCACTTTTGTCTACAACGACGGTGGTGCTCTTGTCGTCTTGCCTCTTCGTGGGGTTTAATTGGTCTGGTTTAACGTTACCAAACCTTTGATCCCTCTTGAGATTTTGACAGTCTGCTTTTATGTGGCATGGCTTGCCACAATAATAGCAGTTAACACTTGAGTGTGACTTGGATCGTCCTCGAGATTGATCTCGACCTCGATTTTTATTTCGCCCACGTGTGTCGTCTCTACACCGGTTGTGAACGACATTCACCTCCAACTGATCGTTATGGCCTCGTTCATTCCTCTTAACTTCTTCGTTTTGAAGGCTATCGCTAATGACGTCCATGATAAGCTTCCCGTCTAGTGCAAAGTTACTAAGAGGAACCACCAGCGTGTCCCAACTCTCTAGAAGGGAACTTAGGAGTAGAAGGGCTTGCATTTCAGCCTCGACCTTCATTTCAGCCTTATTTAGCTGATTTACGAGCCCCTTGAAATTGTTCAAGTGCTCAATCATGGTTTGCCCATCTTTATACTCCATTTTTACCAATCGTCGCATTAGGAAGGCCTTATTACAAGACGTTTTCTTTTGAATCAGGGAATCAATTTTTGCCCATAATTCAAAAGCATTTGTATAATCAACCACATGCTCAAATAAAGATTTATCAATGTACTTATGGATCACTGCGATCGTATTCTTGTTCTGGAGAACCCATGCACGCATTGTCGATAAGTCTTTCCATTTGGCTTGTCCTTTGTGATGATGGGCTTATGCAAATCCTTGCAATACATGTGGTCTTCCATCATCGTCCTCCAATGCGAGTAGTTGTCTGTCGGTCGCGAGCTTGAACATGTCACCATCGTGTGTGACGTTAGCCTCCATCTTGAACCGGAACGAGCAATCGTTGACACCGATCGAACCTAGAGGCTGGATTTGATACCACTATTGGGAAAACTCGACTTTTCCCACTTCGTTGAGTTAAGATGAGCAAGTGGGACAACTAATTTGACAAGCTAACTGTTATATTTATGTGGAAAGAAATTAGTACAAGGCTATGTAATTTTATGTGGGCACATACACACAAACTCACTCTAGAGCACTCACTTGTTGCTTGATCACTTGGATGGATGCTAATGAGGGGGTGATGATGTATTTTCGTGGTCGTTAATACCTACGTACCAAAGAATCCTAACTTAACCAAGCTTATTTGAATGGTAAGCAAGGGGTCGATAATATAACAAAACCCTATAATAAGCATATGGAATAAAATCTACTCAAGTTTGTTGAGAATCAATCAAACCTCACAACGCATGGAAATCACAACTTCAATTAACTAGTCAAACACAAGGAATTTATCAATGCATGATTAGATTAAAAGCAAACTTACAAATTTGATTTGAAGAGCTCTTGAGAAACTTCTCTAGAAACCGTAGCCTCCAATTTGTAATTCCAAATTTAATTCAAGAGAGAGAAACTAAATAGTTTAAGTATCTCTTAAAAACTACTAAAAATATCAAAGCAAACAATCCTCACAAGCCATGCATACACAAGGAATACTCGTACAAACATCAAACAAGCCCAAAAACATAGCCCAAAGTCGTCAGCCCAATCATATCCGCATAAATCCCGATTGCGCAGCTTGGGCCTTAAAAGCGCGGCCGCGCTTTTTCTTGCTACCCCGCGCTTTCAGCTTATACGTGAATTGTGCGAGCAACTTCATGTCCAAAGCTCGGGGTACTCTTCCTTGTTCCAAGCCGCGTTTTCCTTCTTTGTTTTGTCTTCTCCTTAGCTCTTCAATTGATTTCTTGCACCATCTCCTAGCTTGCTCAAATATTCTAGACACCACCATAATCAACCGTAATACATCCCGCTTTTGCTCATATACCTAGAAACCTGCAAAACCGAGCAAAACAAGCACAACTAACCGAAAGCACTAGATCCTAGAAACTAAACTAAAACCAACTAAAACTATGCAAAAACCAACACAAATATACATCCTAATCTACTTCTAAATGCAAGCTATCAGGGGTGGTAGCTATTTATAGGAAAGTCACTCTCTTTACATGGCTCATGGAGAATTCTAGAGAATCCTAGACTAAGTTTCATCTAAAGTAGTCTAGATCTTTCTTATCTAGATGTCTCCTTACAAGTCTAGAATAATCCTAGACTAATATTAAACATTAAGTATTAATGTTAAATATTTTATATGATAATTTATTTACTTAAAAAGACTCTATCTAAAATAAAATAAATTATAGGAACATTAAATATTAATGCTAAATATTTTATATGATAATTTATTTAAGTTATTTTTCTAGCACATTATAAGCTATATGCCATCTACGATTATATCATGTGTCACCTAGAATTTTTCCTACATGGCATTCCCACGTTAAGCCACATATGAAGAAATATACTTTAAAAGGCTCAAATTTTCACTTGATTCATATAGTGCGCAACAACCTCCATATACTTCCAACAAAAATATGTTGAATAATAAAGTTGAATGGGAAATGAACTCGAACAAGGTTGAAATTGACGTGGTTAATATTATTGTCGATCCTAGATCATGCAAGCCTACTGTTAGTTTCAAAACTAATATTCGAGACTATATACGCAGAATATACGCAGATAAAGGTGTTGTGGACCTTATTTATTCAATATATCTCTTATATGTATATCAATATTTTAAAATAGCTTGATTTATTTAAGTTCCGATGTACGATATCCGCCCCCTATTCGACACTTTTGGCTCCGCCATTGGTCCAGTGGGGTGGTGAATTGTAATGGTAAGTTTATAAGGGGTGGTTTTCTGCCAAAAAAAAGTATATAAGGGGTGGTTTTTAGTTGAAATCGATACAAGGGGTGGTTAAATGCAAACACTCTAAAATAAAGGGTAGTTAAATGCAATTTCCCCATATTTATTATGCAGAGAACAAAGCCTAAATATGCCGATGCATATGGCTCGAAGTCTCGAACTGACGATCATCATATCACCCGACTTTGTAATTTCAACCTCCTCCTCTTCTTTGTTCTGGTTTGTTTTGTTTCTCTTTCTCCAACTGCTTGGTCTTTTTTACCTTCTTTTTTGGAATTTCATTATCTTCCTTCAACCCTTTTTTTATATTCGTACTCCTCACTCTCCTACAGTCCTACCTACATGTTTTTATTTTTATTTTGAATTTTAATACATTAGGATGCGTTTGGTAAAGAGGAATCAGGAATGGGTTTGAGATTTCTAACATCATATCCCAATGTTTGGTACCAAATTTCGAATCATCAAATCTAATTTCTCATTAGAGTTATGAAACTTTGGCAAATTGGGAGTTTGTCTTGGTGGATGAGTCGAGGAAGAAGGAGTAAAGGTGCGTGCTGGAAAGAAGAAAAAGGTTGTGGCGGCGGGACTGGTGGAGATGGGATGGTTAGGGTTTAAGTTAAGCCCTTACTTCGATTCCTAGAATATAGCCAATAGATTAATTGAATTAAGGTTTTAAATAAGGTGTTTTAAGCAATATTAATTAGTAAATGAACATAAACTCTTGTTAATTTTTCTACATTGCTTTATTTTTAGTTGAACTTTTGATCAAATTATTACAAAATTAATTATAATCAATAATTGATTTAATTAGTAAATGAATATAAATTCATATAAAAGAGATGATATTATTTCATTAATCAAACACTTTGACTTCAATGTTTATTTTCACCAACTAAATTAATTTTTTGAACACAAATAAAAACAATTTTGATCACATCACTAACTTATTTTGTTATCTAAAATAATATAGTTTGTTGATTTTTTAGTCAAAACATAAGTATTTTATTTAATATCAAGTTTAACTAATGCTAATACACACAATAGTACATCACACTCGTATACATGATCGTATCATGACAAAGACACTAAATTAATTATATAATGAGTCATAATGTTGCTCTTTCTACTAACACAAGATGATCTATCTACCAAAAAAAAAATATAAGATCATCTAGAACTCATAAAAGTAGATAAAATAGATCTAATATCTTCAAACAAACAACATAAATAGATGAGGTTGGAGTTGAAATTGTTAATTGTTTGAACAATTAATAGAGAATCACTTTTCAGATAAATAGAAGGTATATCAAGCGAGAAACATAGTTGAAGATAAAAAAAAATGGTCATGAAGTCATCAAACTCAACCAACCATTTCACTAATAAGAGACGCATTGTTTTAATTTTAATAAAGGCTTTGTTGAAACAAGTGAATTTTTTAGATTTTTTTGTGTGTTAGAGGTCATTTTTATTGATTCCTTTTAAAATCAACTTGGATCTCTATTTTATTTAATAAGATTTAAAATAAAAATATGATATATTTATTTTGATCATTTGTATTTAAACTAGTAACTTTCTTAGTACTAAAATAAATCTTAAATAGTTTATATGAATTATTTTAATAAATTTGTTTTAGAAATAATTGAGTTTATGGATGAAATATATATGTTTATCTTATTAATGTTACTAGCAAAATTATTGTTTTAAATTAGTATATAGTTTGGTCCAAGCTTCCTTATATGTATAAAATAACATTACAAATTATACAATTAATATCAAGAATCTTAAACTAATTAGTCCTTCTTAAATCAATATATTATCTTCTAAACCTAAAGCACTTTTGGGTAGTTTCGTCATTAAGAATTTATATTACAGTCACCCTATTTTAATAATTATGTTTTAAATTAATTATATATTATGTAATTCAATCACCTTATGGAATTCACAATTTTATCCACTCACTTTATTTAATAATTTTTAATCAATTTTATATGTGATTGGATAAATTTTTATCTTTACTCATCATTACATTATATTCTAATATTTAATTATGGTATGATTATCAATTTCAAAATTTCATATGATTATTTTTTATTATTGCATTATATTCTAATATTTAATCATGGTATAATTATTAATTTCAATATCTAGATATAAGATAGATATCCATAAGTGTTTATCCTTCTTGTGCATGCTGGAAGATTTGATTGTTAATTAAGTTGATTTATATTCTCCGATATAGATGAATTTAATGTTTTTAATTAATTAACATCATAAATATGATAGGCAACAGTTGTATTAATCTAAAACTTAAAAATTAAATATATCTCAATCATCATATAATTAGTTACGAGTTCTTTTTATATTTATTTTTCATCCATAAATATGTCAACGTTTCAATTAATATGAACCATATTTTTAATTACATATTTTTTATTATTAATTTTCAGATTTTTATAGGCTTCCATCCAACTTTGTATAAGTTGTTCAATGAATTGTTCATAGATTTTTAATATTAATTTTCAGATTTTTAATATTAATTTTCTATTTAAAAGTATGACAACTATTCAAATTTTCTATATATAAGTATGCTGATTTTTTAGATTATAGATCCCTAAATTAAATAAATAAAAATTAATGATCCCTTAATGTTAAATTAATTAATCAGATTGATTCGTTCAAGTTTTGGTTTGGTCATTTCGGGTTATCGAGTACAGATTCATGTTATTTATTTACGGGTTGATTAATATTAATTTTCAGATTTTTAATATTAATTGTCTATTTAAAAGTATGACAACTATTCAAATTTTCTATATATAAGTATGTTGATTTCTATTAGATTACATATCCTTAAATAAATAAATAAAAATTAATGATCCCTTAATGTTAAATTAATTAATTAAATTGGTTCGTTCAAGTTTGGTTCAGTCATTTCGGGTTATCAAGTACATATTCATGTTATTAATTTACGGGTTGATTAGATTAATCATTTGGGTTTTTTTTGGGTTAAAATTCAAAGGTTGATTAGATCATTATTTTTTTATGATTATGAAAATGATATTACAAGTAAATAATATTTTTAATGATAAAATATTATTTAATATATTTTAATTTTTTTTGTAAGGAATGAATGTATGTGTTTTCGTAAATAAATTATACAAAGTCGGATGAGAGTTTAGAAACTAATTGGGCTCCGACACCCTTATTCAAAGCAAAGCACAAACGCTGAAAAATAAAAGAACGAATATTAGCGTTAGCTGTGTTACTATGAGCAGCCCGTGCGACCCTAGACAAAAACTCAAGGGCATCACTCCCTAGTGTAATATTCGGGTTCGTTTTCCATCCTGTCGGAAAATGAGTTTCTTGGTCTACAAAAAAAAATCAAGTCTCCTTAACCACCAAGCGACCCGAGTTATTAAGCCGGTATGGCAAATCAGACACACACACACACACACACACACACATATATATATATGTGTTCTCGTATACGATAAATCCCGTTCAAATACAATATAATCCTATCTATTAACCAAATATATATAGCAATTCGGTAACTATGCCTATCAATTTACCCTTTCGTAGTTATAATTTTATATCTTTTTATCTACAAAATTTTTATCCAAATTGATCTTATCATCTCGTTCAATTTGATCAAATTCTACTATATATAATTAATCTAGCAAGATTAACCCTAGAAAACCGTTCAAAGCCCAAAGCGTCCCGAAAAGAAGTCATCAACTTCGTCAAATCGCCCTTGTTGCCTTTTCCAATTGTAGTTGCCGGTGTCACGGGATCGCCGTTTGCCTTTGCCACCAGATCGCGCAACCGAGGACGACGGTGTGGTCTTGCCGCACGATGTTGAACTAGCGAGCCATCGTCACTGCAAAAGCCTCGGATCGCCTCACGTCTCGATCGCTGTTCGGTGCATCACACTTGTCTCCGCAGTTCACCAAGACACCATTGGTCGCCGTTCAATACTTCAATCACGACGCTCGTCCCCACCGGTAAGTCTGCCGCTTCACCGGTCGTTTTCCATCAGTCCTATTCTTCCCTGTTGCGGGTCTGGCATGCGAGTCGGGATCCAGAGTTGGAGTTTATTTTATCGGGAATTGATCGCAGTTGAGTCAAGGTCGATAATTTTTTTTGATTTTGTCTTTAATCAGATCATTATTTTTCATACGGAGGCTCAATTGTCGTTTTGGGATATGATTTGAATGTTATTAAGTGAGGTGACTGAGCAAGGGCGGGAGTTGGAATTCATCGGACGTTGTTCTCGGAAAATACGTACAGGCTAGAATTTGGTGGACTAATTGAGTTTTGAATATGCAATCGGTCGGTTGGTTTGAGATGGTACTAATTTGGGCTCAGTCTTAATGGGGATCATGATTTAGTAGTTACTTTATTTTATTTTGTACTAGTTAGTTAGTGGTAATGGTCAATTGAGTACGTAGTTAGGAATTAGACAATTAGTTGCTTTAATTAATTAGGTGGTGACTTAGTTACCTAGTTTACTAACTAGTGGAATTGTACTAACGTAATATTAGTAGGTTAATTATTATTTTTTAGAGAAAGCATGGGTTGAACCTAATTTAGTTTATCACGTATTATTTTCTTTAGGGATCCTTTTGCAAAGCTTATAATTTCCGTCTCCAGTAAAGAATCTTTCGTCTAGAGGTAAGTCATTTTTCGACTTGCTCGGTTTCTCTCTACCTTGTTAGATTGCGTATCGATATTGTAGGGCGGGTTTTGGGAACTAGTCCCGAATGCCTTTATAAACTGTTTTGAACTTCTTGTATTGTTATGTGTGTAAAATGGTTTGAACGTGTTTTATCGGAAGGATATTTTTAGAACGTTTTCTCTGTGTTGGTACCGTTTCCGACACGGCCCATCGTAGCTGGTGTTGAGGAAGAGTTGGCTACGTTGACCCGTGTGACTGGGAAATCGTGCCCCTTCAAAACAAAAATTATTATCTGTGTTTTTTTAGGCAAGTGCTCCAGTGGAGGCTTAGTTAGGGGTTAGAAGGGAGATTGTGAAGTGGAGTGAGAGGGCCTGCCTCTGCACTTGGCGCGGTGATGAGCGCCTTGGAAGTCGGATTGTGGAAAAGGAGGCATTGCATGGTATGAGATTATGATTGTGAATGCGTATGTGGCTTTGCGTGACTGATATAACTAATTTAGGTATTGGCCTTTAGAGTTATGAGTGCGATTGTGGACTTGAATGCTGACTTTAGAAATGTTTTAAAAAAGAGTTGTCAAGATTATAGATTTTGAGGTAACGAAGGCGCTCTCTTTTCGTGAAAATGCAAGACGCTTCGGTGTTATTACCGTCGGCGACTACTGAGATCGTATCTAATATACATCTGGAGTCCTCCGACCATGATAAACCTCCGGACCCTCCGGATCCCGGCGTATCATGGAAGGAAGTCGTAATGTCGGGCAACGCTATGCACCAAAAGACACATCTGGATGCCACCTTCCTGGAAGGAAAAATCTCAATTGCTTTCCCCGATGGTGAAGATGGAGATCCAGCAATCTCCATTGCTGAAGATGTTATGGCCGCTCTCGCGTCTGTTTGGAAGAACTCTGTGGTGGTTAAAGTCTTAGGGCACCCGGTGGCTTTTCCGATTATGGAGAAAAAGATTCGGGAAATGTGGAGAACTAATTATAGGTTGCATATCCTGGATCTTGCACATGGGTGTTTCCTCGTTAGGTTTGAGCGTGAAGAGGAGTATATTATGGCCCTAACTAATGGTCCATGGATGGTATTTGGAAGGTGTCTAACGGTCCGTAGTTGGGCTCCAAATCTCCGTACCTCGGACCCAATCAAGACAACCCCTACATGGATCCGTATCTCAGATCTCCCGGTTACATTGTATGAGGAGAAGGTTCTCTTGAAAGTGGCTGCAGGGATTGGCAAGCCTATAAAAGTTGATACTAGAACTTTGTACACAAATAGGGGGAAATTTGCTCGTATTTGTGTGGAGATCGATCTTGAAAAACCGTTGAAAGGGACCATTAGTATTAATGGAGATCGGTATCTTGTCGAGTATGAGGGACTCCCGACTATCTGTTATGGATGTGGAAGATATGGTCATCTTAAACAACACTGTCCTTTTCGACCAAGTCCTTCGGTTTCCAATGACAAAGAAAATCAGAAAGAAGAAGGCCACAACAACAAGAACAAGATTTCGTCGGCGTCGGTGGTTGATCCCCCAACTCGATCTACTCCGGCGACGGCACATGAAGCGGCGAGAACGGGTAAAGGAAACTACGGAGAATGGATGATACCGGAAAGGAAGTTTCGTCCTCAGAAAGGAAATGCAAAAGCTGGTCCAATCCCGAAAAATCAGCAAAAGAAATTTGGGCATAAAGAAGATTCTGCCAGGAACGAAAAAGGGAAGGGGATATTGTTGCCATCCACGACGTCTTTATTCCCCGAAATAAATAGATTCGAAGCTTTAGCTGTTCAAGAAGAGGCTACAGAGAATGCAAATTATGGAGGTGAAAATCATAAAAAGGTTGCAGTGCAAGACCAGGAAAAGAAAACATTTATGAAGAGTGAGAAAAAAGGAACAAATCCCACAAAGAGCGTGGATTTGGGTAAAATCAAGATCAAGGATAGTTCAGTGAAGACAATGGGCCTGGAGGCCCAAAAGGAGAAGTTGGATACGTCCATGATTGTCTTTAATGCAAATGGGGTGAATGGTGAGGGTGAATTAAGGGCCCAACAGAATAAAAAATTTGATAGATCTTCAAGAAAGAAAAATCCAGAGCAGGTCTTCAATCTGGAGAGGCCGAATTTTTTAGATCATTTCAAGGGTTCAATTCTTAGTGCTAATACCAAAAGAAGACGTCCTTCAGAGGACGTGCTAGAAGACTTTGACATCAACATGGGAATTAAGGAGATTACACCGGGTCCTGATTTGCCGAATTCTTGCAATGAAAACAGGGAATTAACGTGCCAGGGAAAACCACCAGAAACTATTGTGAACGTGAATCCTCTTTTTCAGCTGGATCCGGGAAACCAACACGGTCTGGCATCCATTGAAGATCCGGGAGATGCAACCATGACAGAACAAGACTCTGGCCTTTTGGGCCGTGTTTGTTAACGCTCTATTTTTTCCTTTAATTCTGTGTTCTTATGAATTTACTAATGTGGAATTGTTTTGGCGCAGGAAAACCTGGTTTCCGACGTGCAATTCGATATATGTGCAAAACTCATAAGCTTGATGTTGTGGCTCTGTTTGAAACACGAGTTTCGGGAGAGCGTGCTCAAACCATTTGTGACAGGATGTTAAGATCTTATTTCTCCAATTGTACCCGTGTTGAAGCCGTCGGATTTAAAGGCGGTATTTGGCTCCTATGGAACGATAACAAAGTCAGTATGCAGTCTGTTGTTAAGTATAATAATTTCATTCTTGCTACATTCTCCAACCAGGGCCTCAATTTCAACTTCTTTGCGGTCTATGGGCCACCGTCGGTGGGGAGGAGAGTTGGCTTTTGGAATGATCTTGAGAGGGCTGTGAATCATGTTAAAGGTCCTACTATTGTTGGGGGCGATTTCAACTGCATTATGCTCTCTAATGAAAGAAAGGGTGGTTCGGGTGGCTTACACTCGGACTCTGATGTCTTCAATCAATGGAGCAACAGACTCGGACTTGTTGACCTGGGTTTCGTAGGGCAAAATTTTACTTGGAGCCGAAAATTATCTAGTACAACAACAGTCCATAAAAGATTGGATCGGGTTTTTGTGAACATCGAGGGACGGTTGGCATGGCCAGAAGCCCGAGTTAGACATCTCCCGAAACTTTCTTCGGATCACTGTCCACTACTTCTCACCCTAGATCCTTCCATGAAGTTCAACCGAGCTAGACGACCATTTAGATTTGAAGCCGCATGGTTTACTCACCCTAATTTCTTTGATAAGATTAAGGAAAGTTGGAATCCTGATATCAGTACTACGGAGGCCCTTGAGCTGCTTAGGAGTGATTTGATTAAATGGAATAAAAGAGTGTTTGGTTCTATTCATCAAAGGAAAAAAGAGCTTATGGATAAACTGGACATGGTGCAACGCAGGCTTTGTTCTACAAACTTGCCTTTCCTTGTTCAAACCGAAACCAAGATCCGGAAAGAACTTGAGATCGTTCTGGAACAAGAAGAAGTGTTATGGTTTCAGAAATCTAGGGAGCAATGGTTGAATTTTGGGGACCGAAACACGGCTTTCTTTCATACGTCTACGGTTATTAGACGTAAACACAACCGGGTAGAGGGTCTTATTGATGGGCAAGGGAAATGGATTGAAGATGCCTCGGAATTAGAAGCTATGGCTATTGATTTCTTCAGAGAGTTGTACAAGGATGAAGGTGTGTCGGCCTGTAGTTTAAATGAGCTGAGGGCTGGTTTCCCTGTGATCAGTGAATGTGATAACCAAAATCTAATTGCGGATATTACAAACTTGGAGATTTGGAATGCGGTGAAAAGCATGGGACCGTTTAAGTCGCCGGGCATTGATGGTTTCCAGCCAGGTTTCTATCAAAGGTGTTGGAACATTGTTGGAAGCTCGGTTACGGGTTTTATTAAGGAGTTCTTTCGTTCTGGTGTCCTTCCGGAAGGTATTAACGACACACTCATTGTTTTATTGGCGAAAGTTGAGAAGCCTGAGAAAATTAATCAATTTAGACCTATTGCTCTTTGTAACGTTCTTTATAAGATTATTACAAAAGTAATTGTGTCTCGTTTGCAACCTATTTTGATGAAAATTATTGGGCCAACACAAGGCAGTTTTCTTCCGGGTCGTATGATTACGGATAATATTGTGGTTGCCCAAGAGGTGGTTCATTCTATGAGGAGGAAAAAGGGTAAGAAGGGTTGGATGGTTCTCAAGCTCGACCTTGAAAAGGCGTATGACCGTTTGAAATGGGATTTCGTTGAAGACTCTCTTAGGACTGCTGGTTTCCCTGACTTATGGATACGTTGGATCATCACTTGTGTTACCTCGCCCCGTATGCATATTTTGTGGAATGGTGAAGTGACGGAACGGTTCACGGCTTCTAGAGGTGTTAGGCAAGGGGATCCGATATCGCCCTACCTCTTTTTGTTGTGTATTGAGAGATTCAGCCATATCATTCTTGATTCAGTAGCTAAGGGTGATTGGAAACCGATAAAGTTGACTAGGAGTGGTCCACTTCTTTCACACATGTTCTTTGCTGACGACATCCTTCTTTTCGCCGAGGCTTCTGTGGAACAGTTTCAGATTGTTAAGAGATGCATTGATGTTTTTTGCTTGGCGTCGGGTCAGCGGGTTAGTGCCACTAAATCCAAAGTCTTCTTTTCGTCCAAGGTCCGGGCTGATATCATTCGTGACATTAAGGCGGAAAGTGGCTATGGGGTTACTAAAGAGCTTGGTAATTACCTTGGCATGCCTATTTCCATAAGCAAGTCAATAAGAACACCTATGCTAGCCTTTTGGATAAATTCAATAGCAAGCTCGCGGGTTGGAAGAGTAGAACTTTGAGTTTTGCGGGGAGAGTTACGCTCACCAAATCGGTTTTATCCTCTCTCCCGGTTTATACCATGTCTTCAGCTCTACTCCCTTCTAGTCTTTGTAAAGATATTGATAAGATCAATAGAGCTTTCATATGGGGCAGCACTAGAGAGAAGAGGAAAATTCATAAAATCGCTTGGAGTGAAGTTACTAAACCAAGAGAATACGGAGGCCTCGGAATCAAGACCATGAAAGAGCTAAATTTAGCGCTGATGGCTAAGATGGGATGGAGATTTATTATGGAAGAAGGGGAGCTTTGGACCACGGTTTTGAAGCATAAATACACGGAGACGGCCCTGGGTAATTCTGTGGCTGCCTCTAACGTATGGAAGGGCATAAAGCAAGGAGTTTCGAAAGTTCTGATTAAGGGAATTCGATGGAACATAAGGGATGGAAATTCAGTCCGTTTCTGGGAGGATTGCTGGCTTACGGACACTCCTCTGAAACAGTTTGCTTCTGATCAACTGAACGTTGAGCATTTGGAGCTTACTGTTCGTGATTATTGGAAAGTTGATGAGGGTTGGGACTGGTCTGTTTTATCACCTATTCTCCCGTCCAATATTTTGCTTCAATTGGCTGCTATTGCGGTGACTAATGTTGCTGAATGTGAGGGTGATGAACTGAGTTGGACAAGCACAGCTGACGGGAATTATTCGGTCACTACAGGCTATGAACTGCTGAAAGAAAACGTCAATTATCAGGATGTGGATTCTCTTTTATACAGGAAGATTTGGAAAAGCTGCACTTCAGAACGTGTTAGACATTTTATTTGGCTTCTTTGCAGGGGTGGTGTGATCACCAATGTGGAAAGAAGGCGCCGACATTTAACCCAGAATGCTCGATGCAGCTGTTGTGGAGATGCTGAAGAGTCTAATGAGCATTTATTCAGAGATTGCGCTAAGGTCAGATTCATATGGCAACATTGGAAGGTTACTGATTTTTTTCCCGATTTTTTTCAGGCCCCTTTTGCAGCCTGGATCAGATGCAACATAATGGGCGATTACTCAGTTGATTCGTTGAGCTGGGAGGACACTTTTAGTACTGCGTTATGGTGGATCTGGAAGTGGAGAAATGAGCATATTTTCAATGGAAGTGTTGAAATCGGAAACAAAGCGGAATTCATTACGAATAAGGCTAGAGAAGCCAGGTACGCTTCTAATAACTCTGTTTCCTTAACTAATACTAGATGTAAAAGTTTACAGGAAATCTCTTGGAGTTGTCCGGCGGAAAATTGGGTTAAGATAAATACCGATGGAGCGGTTCGTGGAGGGCGTGCAGCAGCTGGAGGAATTTTGAGAGATCACAATGGACAGTGGATCACGAGTTTTGCTCATAATATTGGTTCGTGTACCGTCCCTAGAGCGGAGTTATGGGGGATCTTCAATGGGCTCAAGCTTGCATGGGAGTTAGGCTACAGGCAAGTTGTTCTTGAATCAGACTCTCAATTAGCTATTAATCTTCTTAGTGCAGGTGTCCGGAAAAGTCATCCGCTCTTCAGCCTGGTATCTCAATGCCATGGCTTTATTGGTAGAAATTGGAATCTCCAGTTTCGTCATATCTATCGTGAGGCAAATTGTACGGCTGATCGTATTGCTTCTTATGCTTTTAATCTTAATTTAGGATTTTATGTATTGTCTGCCCCGCCGGAGGGGATTTTTCTTTTACTGTTTGATGATGTAAGGGGTCGGGCTATCCCCCGTTTGCTGACTACTTAGCCCATTTGTTTTCCATATTAATAAAACGCTCCCTTGAGGGGCCGGAGAGTACCGCCTCTCCTTCTACCAAAAAAAAAAAGAAATGTTTTAAAACGTCTTGTAATTTCCGTATTCTCTCTAACTTGATAGATTAGTAGCTGACCCCTCGGGGAATATTTTTTTAGCTCCAAGTATGAATCAGGGAACCGTGCAAGAACCGAGGTCAGATGGCGGGGCGGAGCGGTGAAATGCGCGTGTCATAGTGGGATCGGTTTTACGCTAGTTTATTTATGATAGTTAGGATGTTGATCTTATTATTGATAAGGTGGAGTTAGTATTATGTTACACTCATTATTATTTTGTTTGAATAGTTCAGTATTAGTAAGCGTTTTTGTCGGATTTGGAATATTTATGTTTTCGGGAATACATGCATAACTATGTTTTTAATGCTTTCATTAAAGGAAGGTTGGATGTTTTTATTATGTTTTCTCGTCGTGCCTGCGTTGCAAGATCCTAAAGTGTAGTTGTCAACCTACTTAAATAGTACCTAGTAAGGTCTATTTCTTGGTAGCGCTCCGTCGGAAGTCGGGGCGTTACACCTAGCTCTCCAAAAGTAGAGAAGGCAAACGCAATAAAACTATACCCATTGTTTGTGCACTTCCATTCATACTTCGTCTTCTTTCGAACAACAACATTAGAAACAACAGCTCCATGAACAAAAGCATCAACTCCAGGCCCCGCGAAAGGAGAGACACATGTGACATCTATGCAGACGTTCCTCCCTCTATCCCAAGAGTAAACCAGAAGATCTGCATGTCGAAGATCTCTACCGTCCTCGGACAAAAATCCAAGAGGTATCTCCTTTTGCACAGCGACACCAGCCTGAGTACAGATATCCCCCAACACGTCCCGGACTAGGTTATGACAAAACTTAAGACCAATATCATTCCCACAGTGGACAGCATGATCGCCAAAACAATCTATGATTTTAGAAGAGCAACAAGGGCAGGTAAAACCAGCAGGATACATAGGAATAGCAAGGCGATAGCACAAAACACACCTGAATTGTTTTGGGTGCATCGTTTGTCCTAACCCTTCAATTGGGAGGGTTCTCAAGAATTCCAAAAAGTGTGTTGACCTGTTGCTAATGAGGATAGCCTTTTCCCTAGCACTCGGGTTGTACATACTCACCAAATTCTTCTCTACCGTATCAAAGTACACTGTAGCCAATTTTTTCATAAGGGGGGGGGGGGCTGGTACATCACGGCAAAGAACAAGAGGATCGAAGTTGCACAAATCTCGAAAACTGGTCAAGGCTAAATCACAGGCAGGCCCTATATCCAAGGTATTGCAATGGCGAAGCAATCTGAATTATTATTATAAATTATATGTAATTATTATTTTCATCATTTGAATTATTATTATTTTCACTATATAAATCATAAACGTATATCATATGTAAATCAATATATTAATTTTTTCATCATTTGAATTATTATTATTTTCACTATATAAATCATAAACATATATCATATGTAAATCAATATATTAATTTTTTTAAAAAGCCCCCGGGTAAGGCCCGGATCATCAACTAGTCCTAGTGTATAAAAAAAATATTTAGGCCTAAGTTAATTTATTTGTATATAATTAGTTGATTTACCCGTGTCCTGCACGAGATTTTTTAATAGTTGTTTGATATACTTATTGTAAATAAGTACTTATTTTAAGTGAATATTAATAATTATTTTGAAATAAATGAAATATAACTTAATGTTAATAACTTCATATAATTTAACCTCCAAATACTAAATAGAAATAACCAATAAGAAAATATGTTTGAAATAACTATAAGACTAAAATAAGAAAAATATGTTCGAAATAATGTTTGAGAAAGAAAATTCATATTGTAATATTGCAGCGATTTGCATTGGATCTGCAAACAACTTAATTTTTCTCTTCGTACTTCAAAGTTTTTTGGAAGTGGAAGTGAAAAGTTGATCTTCTGTAAGTTTGTCTCCATTATCGGCGTATATGATGAGCTTTCATTTGAATACTTAGAAGGAGTAAGTAGTTCATTCGACGATACATTGCAGTATAGTTCAGACTCAAATGCGGTTTGTGGCCTAGTTAAGGTGATGACAATTAGGATAGATGGATTCGACTTTAATATAGTATATTGATATTAACTGATAAGAAAATATTTTCATAATTTGTTGATGAAACCCGAAATAACGGATACGCTACGAGACAAGAAACAAAATTATTATATTTTGAGTGCAAACACTTGCTCCTTTATTTATGATATTTCCGTGGTTGTGAGGTTACAAACCTACGAGGTTGATGTACAACTCCGAGAATCACACCTAGACCTCCTACAAGGTTCCGAGATCGCACCTAACGTTGCGAGTTCGATTCTAGGGCGAGGTAGATTTGAGGATATAATGTAGGGAGTTTTGTGGGTTTCTGTAGTGAGTTCTTTGGCGTGAGCGAGGTCCTTGCGCGACTTTGGGGTCTTTCTGTGAGTTTCTCCTATCTGTAGCGAGGTTTTTTGACGATGTTCCTATCACGTCGATCTTTAACAAGCAAGAGGGTTCTTGAGTTCAAGTGGTTTTTCGACCCCTTCTTCCTACGAGGTTCTTCTCTATTTATAGAGAATTGGGGGGCCGAGTTTAGGCCAATGTTCGATGTGGGATGCTCGAAATAAAGGCTTTTGATTGGTCCATGAGTGAGGTCACTTGTGATTGGTTTAGGAGTGAGGTTGCTGGTGATTGGTTCGAGCGGGCGGGCGCACTAGTAGAGTCGGTGACGAGGTCGAGACCTCGTTCCGGGATGTTTGAGAGACCTCGCATCCGTCGGGAGTTTTGTTTTTAAATAACCGAGTATGGACGTGGGTCCCTAATTTGCCTATGGGGGTCCTCCTGGGCCCGCTTTTTGCTTTTACTGTTTTGGACATCATCACAACCCCATGGCCTGGGGGCCTCGCCCCGAGGGTCGCAGGGCATAAGTTTCCTGGATCCGCGAGATGCGGGGTGTTTTTTAGAGGTTATGAGGTTCTCGAGGTTGGGAGGGCGTTTTGCGAGGTGTGAGGCTCTGTACTTAGGTGTTCTTCTTGTTCTGCGCGGATGAAGATTCTTTGGGCCTTTTCGCCATACTTTGCTTAGTGGGCCGTCCAGGTGAGACAGGCTTAAGAAGCCTTTCGGGAGCGGGGGAGGCTCAAGTCTGCTCTATATAAGGGCGTATCTCACACGCCTCCCTCTCATCTTCTCTCTCCAACATTTTCGCTCCTTCTCCCTCTTTATCTCTTCGGTTTCTACTGAGCGGTTTCTCCAGACGGTTTCCGACGAGCTTTTTGCCGTTCGCCAGTTGCGCCACCGCCTCTCGTTTGCCGACCTTTAAACAAGTAAGTTCTTGATCTTCTTCCTCCTGTCTTTTGGCATTTTTTGCCTTTGATTCTTCCTTTATTCGCTTTTTGCCCCGTGTTTTGTAAGGGCGACGGTGTGTCGCCCGGTGTTTCGCGCCGGTGTCACGGTGGCGAAGCGGCGGCGGCAGGGTTGTGTGTTTTTTGGCGTTTGCCTTTGTTATTTTTCTTTGTTCTTTCTTCGTTCCGTTTTGCATCTGGGTGGGTGTTTGTGATTTCTGGGTGTTTCTTTGTTCTTTCTTCGTTCCGTTTTGCATCTGGGTGGGTGTTGGTGATTTCTGGGTGTTTCTTTGTTGGCTGCGCGGCGGCGTTGGGGGTGGTTCTTGCTCCGTAGTGCCCTTGTCTCCTCTTGGTTTTTCGTCTCCTCTCCTTTCTTTTCGTTCTGCTTTTCTCCCCTCTTTTTTCTTTGCGTTACGCTCCGGGGGGCGGTGTTGCGGTGGTGAGACGGTGGTGAGACGGTGGTGGGGGGCGGTTGCCGCCGTGAGGGTATCGCTGGGCTTTTGGGTTTATTGCTTTTCTCTCTCTCTTTTTTTTGCTTGGGGTGACGGTTAAACTTCCGTTTCTCCGCCCACCACTTTTCGAATTTCGAAAACCCTCGGGAGCCCAAACGTCATGATGCCTAATTGACGAGACGTTTGGGCTTCCACCGCTGGCTTCCACCGTTGGTTGACCTTCTTTCTCTTTCCTTTCTTTTGGCGCTTCAAATTCTTCTTTGTCGTCCTATCCTGTCAGAGTAGCCCGTAGGGCGCCACGTGGCCTTTCCTTTTATGACCTCGCGTTGCTTTGTCCCCCGAGGTTGCGACTTCGTGCTCTTTTTCTCCTGAGGTTATGATCTCGCGCTTTTTTCTTTTTCGAGGTTATGACCTCGTGCTCTTTTCTTTTCGAGGTTATGATCTTTGTGCTTTGATCTCGGGCTCGACCTCGTCCTTCCTTCTTTCCCGGGGTTGTGATCTCGTTCTTCGATCTCGGGCTTGACCTCGTTCTTCCTTCTTTCACGGGGTCATGATCTCGTGTTTTTCTCTTTGGTTGCCTTGCCTTTAGTGCCTTACTGACCTTTTCTTTTCCAGGTGCTAGCTTTTCGCGGCCTGGACGTTGTCTTTTCATGCCTAGGAGAGCCTCTGCGAGCCCACCGCCCGACTTTGTCTTTAATTTCCAAGAGAATTTCTACCAGGAGGTCTCCGAGTCCGTAGGAAGTGTAGAGCCTAGTGATTCTCAGAATCCAAGTTCTCCTTCGTTGGTCTTCAGCGAGCCCTCATCCAACGACTCCGCTGTTTCGATCAATTCGTACTTCCCCCGTCTGCGCATATATTCTGGTGTTGAAATGGCTTCCTCTTCTTCTCCTGATGAGATCGCCGCCGAGGTCGAGGCGAGGTTGGACGCGGCAATTGCCTCAGCTTCGGCCGCGTATGTGCCATCGAGCTTCCCCGAGGCCTATATTACCGACGTTGTGTCCGGCATTCCTGTCGTCCTCAAAGAACGGATTCCTATGAGTCCGAGCACTCCCGAGGCCTACCTGTCCGAGGGGGTGGCTACCGATTTGAAGCTGGACGACCTCGCGGACATAGCTAAAGATTTCCCCTGGCCCGAGGGAGTCGAGCTGGCACTGCCAGAGGAGGAGGGTCGACCCCTGGCGTCCTACGAGGGGTGTGCGGTCGTGAACCTCGTCAGTCTCCAAGCGGGCTTCAGGCTGCCCTTGGCCCAGCACATCGTTGATTTCTTGTGGGCTATGGGTGTCTGCCCCGCTCAGTTGTTCCCGAACGCCTGGTGGTTGTTGTGTACTTACACAATTCGAAGCCGCGAGCTTCTGGACGAGCCGAACCTCAGTGATTTGTCGGCGTTAGTCTTGGCAAGGAGAGAACCTCGTTGTTCCCTGGTCAACCTCAGCACACCGAACGTCAAAATCATTACGACCCAGTCGAACGTCGGGACGTGGAAACCTAAATGGTTTTTGGTCCGAGACCTCAGCGGGAGATACCTTAATTTCCCCGTGGCACCGGGTAACTACGAGAGATGCGTGTGCCCGTACAAGGTCGCTGAGTTCCAGGCACTCAAGGCCAAGTACGCCACAACGTACCAGGCGCCATACGAGCGCTACCTTTCTCAGAACCGGCTTGAGCGGGCCGGGCTGAGCCTCAGTTTCCCTCCTCGCGAGGGCGGAGAGGGTATTTTATTATCACTATTTCTCTGACTGTTTTTCTTTTTCCTTGTAGGGTTGCGGGGTTATACACCTCGTTACATTTGTTTCTGACCTCGTCCTAACCTGCTTTTTCTTTTTACTCCTTGCTTGACAGTGGATCTTCTGCACGCTCTTACCACGACGTCGAAGGGGAAACAGCCTTTGACGTCTACTTCCAAGACCCCTGCTCCCTGGGTCTCCAAGGGGATTTCAATCAACGAGCCGAGCTCGCATCCGAGCTCGCAGGCGAGGACAGGTACGACGCAGCCGGGACCTGTTCCGCCAACGGCCGCGACAAGGGGAGCCCTGTCCAAGGGGAACGTCACGAGGGCGTCGCAGTGGGACGTCACGGGGCCGCCCCAAGGGGAAAAGAGGCCTGAGGTGGTTCCGTCGAAAGGGGCCACCACGAAGGGGACCACCCATCCACCCCGGGCGTCCGACGACAAGGCCGGGCGGAAGAGGAAGGAAGCGGGGTCTTCCCTTGTGGAGAAGAAGAAGAAACCCCGGTCGGGCGACTTTCAACGAGGCTCGCGGGATCTGGAACTCATCCCTGCCTTTAACTTCAAGGGGCGAAGTCGCGGGGATACAGGCCCCCATCCTGCCAGGTTTCACTGCCCTGGACCTATCAGAGGGGCCCCGTTGGATTGGGCCCGAGGGGATTACAAGGAGGAGGTCGCGTGGGCCAACAACCTCACCGAGGTGGCGCTCGACGACGAGGCCGCTCGGTACTCGGCCATGGTAAGCTTTTTTTTTGTTTTTGTGTGTTTAATTCTTGTCTCTTTCTTGTTTCTTTTCTCATCCTCCTGTGAACTTGCAGCACACCTTTTTTGACAATTACAACCGAAGTCGCATCGTCCTACTTCATTCGAGGATGGACAAGATGGAGGCGGTGCTTCGGGCCCGCATCGAGGTGTGCGAGCGACAAGCCAAGGAGCTGGCCGAGGTCGCAGAGTCGTCCAAAGCCGCGGAGGCTGCGGCCAAGAAGCGGGTCGAGGCCGCGGAGGCCGCGGCGAGGGAGGAGGTAAAGGCGGCGAGGGAGGGGGAGAAGAGGGCGAGGGGTGAGGCCGAGGTTCTGCGGGGCGAGGTTGAAGGGCTTCGGGGCAAGCTCTCTGCCGAACACGAGTTCTTCAAGGCGAAGGAAATGGAGTTTCTGAGGGCCGAGGAGGAGATCAGGCGCCTCGAGGGGCGCATTGTTGAGCTTAACGAGGAGGTCGTGGCCGCGGGTCCCAAGTACGTAGACTCGGAGGAGTACAAGGCGGAGCTGGTGGAGAGCGTGAGGACAATGTTCCACCAGGTAGTCCGCATGGGCGTAAAACAGGCGGTGGACAAGTATGGGCACCTCGACCCCCAGATCGTCTTCTTCAACCCCAACTACAATGAAACCATGGGGGAGCTGGGGTCGAAGGATCCCGAGGGGGAATGCGAGTTCTTCCTCAACGAGGACGGGACTGTGTCCAGCACCGCGCCCCCCGAGGTAGAGCTTATTGGAGGGAACCCGGAGTTAACCTCCACAGGACCTCAGCCCGCGACCGGTGCGCCCGCACCTCTTGCCTCCGCTACCCCTGCTCCTGCTGAACCTGCTCCTGCTGAAGCCTCGGCTGCCTCCGCCGAAACTCCTAAAACCATCGATCTTACCGGTCCCGAGGCTGAAACCTCGAAGAAATGATGATAACTTTTCTCTGGTGGCCCTACGGGGTTTGTAATTAAAACATCTTTCTCTTTTTTTTGTTTGGGTGACCCTACGGGGTTTGTAATCGAAACACCTGCTTTTATATTTATGTCCTTCGTCACTTTCTTTTCCTATGCTTGTTTGCTTTAGACTTTCTTGCAAATGTCAGTCCTTATCCGTCCAACCCCATGGTGCGAGTGTCACATCTTTTGTGGGGCTCGGACCACACCGGGCGTTGTAGTCCTTCAACGAGGTCGTGAGCCTCTGTTCGGACCTCGTTGTTCTGGAAGTACGTTCCGACCTAAAAATAGCCGTCCGCGAATCCTGGCGTCTTAGGGGGTTCACGAACCTCGCTCGTATCCCAAACGGGAAGCGAGGGGTGGAACTTTTCAACGAGATTCTCCAACCCCAAGCGGGAAGCGAGGGGTGGAACTTTTCAACGAGATTCTCCAACCCCAAGCGTGAAGCGAGGGATGGAATTTCTTCCAAACGAGATTTTCCAACCCCAAGCGTGAAGCGAGGGGTGGAATTTTTCCAAACGAGATTCTCCAACCCCAAGCGTGAAGCGAGGGGTGGAATTTTTCAACGAGATTCTCCAACCCTGAGCGGGAAGCGAGGGGTGGAACTTTTCAACGAGATTCTCCAACCCCAGGCGGGAAGCGAGGGGTGGAATTTTTTCCAAACGAGATTCTCCAACCCCAGGCGGGAAGCGAGGGGTGGAACTTTTCAACAAGATTCTCCAACCCCAAGCGGGAAGCGAGGGGTGGACCTTTTTTTTTTCCAACGAGATTCTCCAACCCCAAGCGGGAAGCGAGGGGTGGACCTTTTCAGGGAGAGAGCGTTTTTAGAAAAGCCTGCAATCCTTTATTTACCAATTGTGAGGAACAACGGGGTTCCGAGTTTCTACATGTAATATTTTTTGAGTCGCGCGACGTTCCACGTTTTGCTCAGTGTGCGCCCCTCGTCGTCCTTGAGTTTGAAAGCCCCGGACGCGACTTCTTCTCCGAGGATGTAGGGTCCTTCCCAGTTAGGGTCCAATTTTCCTCCATCGGTGCGTCTTAGCACGAGGTTTCCCGTGGCCAAGAGGCGAGGTCTGACCTTCTTGTCGTGGTATATGGCGACACGTCGCTTGTATTCTCTAGAGCGCAGGTCCGCTACCTCGCGGATTTCATCTCGGAACTGCAGTTCGACCTTGAGGTTGGCCTCGTTTTCTTTTTCGTTTAAGTTGTACACCCTTGCTGATGGAATTAGGGTTTCTACGGGAACGAGGGCTTCCGCCCCGTAGGTAAGAGCGAAGGGGGTCTCGCCCGTTGCGCGGCGCGAGGTCGTGCGATACGTCCAGAGGACGAGTGGAAGTAATTCGGCCCATCGGCCCTGTGCCATGCCCAGGCGCTTTTTGAGGTCTGTCAAGATGCGGGCATTAACGTTTTCTACCTGGCCATTGGACTGGGGATGAGCCACGGAGGAAAATTTGAGGTTGATGCCCAGCTCAGAGCAGAAAGTCCGAGTTTCTTCGCAGTCGAATTGGGGGCCATGGTCGGTCATGATTGTCATGGGGACACCGAAACGGCAGACGAGGTTCTTCCACAGGAATTCGCAGACCTTTTCCCCGGTGATTTTTGCTATTGCCTGTGCTTCGATCCACTTCGTGAAGTAGTCCACGATGACCAAAATGTATTGCACTTGGCCAGCAGCTTTAGGAAAAGGGCCTAAAATGTTCATTCCCCACATCGCGAATGGGCATGGCGCGTGAATGCTGCGGAGGGGAGCCGTCGGGGTGTGCTGGACGTTCTCGTGTTTCTAGCATCCGACGCATTTTTGGACGTAAGCTCTCGCGTCTTGTCGGAGAGTGGGCCAGAAGTACCCCAAATGGACGATCTTGTGTGCCAAAGACCTCCACCCCGGGTGTCCCCCACAAACTCCCTCGTGGGCCTCGTAGAGGACGTGGTCCGTGGCCTCGGGCGGTATGCACAGCAGGTTGGGTTCAGCGTAGCCCCGACGATAAAGCTGGTCGCCGACGACGCAGTAGCGGGCGGCTTGCATTTTTAGTTTTCTGGCCAGCGCGGGGGCCTCTGGGAGGATGCCGCTTTGTATGTACCTCGTCACCGGGAACCTCCAGTCCTCGGTCCTTATGGACATGACCTCGCTATCGACGCTTCGTGAGAGCTTTCTCTCCACCATTACGCGGTTTCCCACATCCAAGGGAAGCGCGGAGCCTAACCTGGCGAGGGCATCCGCCTTTGTGTTTGAGGTCCGCGGGATTGACTCCACCGCGAAGGTTTCTAGGCATGAAACCAAGGCCTTGACCTTTGCTCGGTAAGCGGGCAGAAAACCTGTCCTGGTGTCGTATTGGCCGTTGAGTTGTCGTGCTACCAATCCGGAATCTGTGTAGATCCTGATTTTGCGGGCTCCGTTGAGTAGCGCCATCTCGATCCCGGCGATCATGGCCTCATACTCGACGTCGTTGTTGGTGGCATCAAAGGCGAAGTTGAGAGCATACTCCGTCTCGATTGAGGGGCCAGCGAGGAACACCCCGGCCCCGCCACCGGCGTCACATCGTGAGCCATCAACGAACACCTTCCATTCGTTCGAGCTTGTGTCTGTCTCGGGGAAGGTGACCTCCACCATAAAGTCGGCGAGGGCTTGTCCCTTCATCGCGATTCTCGGAAGATAATTGATATCGAACTCGGAGAGCTCGACGGACTACTTGGTCATACGTCCGGAGAGAGCGGGCTGATGCAGAATCTGACGAAGTGGGAGATCCGAAAGAACCTGGATGGGATGTGCGTGGAAGTATGGGCGTAGGCGCCTTGCGGCGGTCACTACAGCCAGCGCCATCTTCTCTGCCGGGGAGTATCTTGCTCCGCAGGCTGGAGCACGCGACTTACAAAGTATACCGGGTGCATGGCCTCTCTTGTGAGCACCGCGCTGACGGTCTCGGGACTCACCGCCACATATAGTTGCAAATCTTCGCCCGCGTGTGGAGGTGACAAGGTGGGGAGCTTTGTGAGGAAGGTTTTTAACTCGGAGAAGGCTGTCTCGAGCCTCTCGTCCCAGACGAACTTGTCATTCTTTTTGAGGGCGGCAAAGAATGGGAGGGACTTATCTGCTAGGCGGGAGCAAAACCTCCCCAAGTAATTTACAGCGCCGTTGAGTCTCTGTACCTCGGTACGAGATCGGGGAGACCTCATTGCGAGGATATATTCTATTTTGGCGGGGTTGACGTCGATCTCGCGCTCGCTGATCATGAATTCCAAAAACATCCCCGAGGACACGCCAAAAACGCACTTCTCGGGGTTCAGGATGAGCTGGTGGTGTCCGAGGGTGGTGAAAACCTCGGCGAGGTCAGCCAGGTACTCCTCGGGGCCCTTGCTCCGTACCACGATGTCGTCGACGTAGGCGGATACGTTCCTGTCTAGGTGGTCTTTAAAAACCCGATCGACGAGGCGTTGGAATGTGGCCCCTGCGTTCTTGAGGCCAAATGGCATGAGCTTATAACAGTATGTCCCCCGCTGAGTGATAAAGGATGTCTCCTCCTCGTCACGGGGATTCATCGAGATCTGGTTGTACCCTGAGTAGGCGTCTAGGAAATTCAAGACCTCGTGCCCAACAGTCGAATCTACAAGTGCATCGATCGAGGGCAGGGGGTAGCTGTCTTTGGGGCATGCCTTGTTGAGGTCTTTGAAGTCTACACACATCCGCCACTTGCCGCTGGCCTTTTTGACCAACACGACATTGGACAACCATTTCGGATACTGGACTTCGCGTATGAAATCTGCGGCCAACAGCTTGGCCACCTCTTCATTTGCGGCGGTTGCCCTTTCTTCGTTCATTTTTCTTCGACGCTGCACCACAGGACGAATGGCGACGTCGATGTTCAGGGAGTGCTGGGCCAGGGTCCGAGGCACACCTCGGAGATCTTTTGCAGTCCAGGCGAACACGTCGCGGGACCCAGCAAGCAGGGCCTCTAGTGACGCTGCTGCATCCCCAGTGAGGCAACCCCCGAGGTAGATCTTTTCTGATTTGTTTTCAAAGGGGGTAATCACCCTTCTTTCTGTCTCGGGAGTGGGTATTGTGAAATCCCGGACCTCGAGGTCTGCTTCACCCGAAGTCTCCACCATGAACACAGAGCATTTTTGCTTAGCCGAGGTCATGTAGCAGACGCGACCCTCTTCTTGGTTGCCCTTTACTTCTCCGACACCCATGCTGGTGGGGAACTTCATTTTCAGGTGGTAGATGGAGACCACCGCCTGGAATTTCATCAAGGAGACTCTCCCGATGATTGCGTTATAGGCCGAGGGCAGGTGCACCACCGTAAACTCTATTACCTCGGTTCTCGTTGTCGGGCCAGTACCGAGGGTCATCCACATGTCTATGAGACCAGCGACATCGACCTCGTTTCCCGAGAAGGAGGTGAGCTTCCCAGCGTAGGGCCTCAAAGATGTCGCGGAGATCCCTAGCTGCTCGAAAGCGCCAAAATACATGATGTCCACGGAGGAACCCGTGTCCACCAGTATTCGCTTCACTATTTTCGAGCCCAACTGAGCGTGTATCACCAGGGGGTCGGAGTGGGGCATATGGAGCCCTTCCGCGTCTTCTGTCGTGAAGGCCATACCCACGTGGGACCGTGAGGTTTGTGTCACACTGTATACCAAGGGCTCATGGTGACTTGCCCTCGCGTATCTTTTTCTTTCCGCCTGGCTCGAGCCCGCCAGCGAGGGTCCGCCCGAGATGGTGTTGATGTACCCATCGGGCGCCGCGGCTTGTCCGGAGCGCGACTGCCTTGCCGGAGCTTGTTGTTCTGTGTTGCTTGGTCGGGACCGGGTTGGTTCCTGTTGCACGAGGTTGGCCCCCGACGCGGGGTTGGTGCATTTTTTCTCGTTTGGGTTGTAGGCGGGGCCACCTTTGCCTCTGTAACCTCGTGGTTTCCCGCCGAAGCAGCTCCAACCTCCACCGCCACGGTTGTCGTAGCGGTTGTTGCTTCTATTGTCGTTGTTGCCTCTGTTATTGTTGTTGCTTTTGTTGTTGTTGTTGCTTTTGTAATCGGCACGCCGGTCGTGAGTTTGCGTCATGTACGCGTCCCTCGCGGCCGGCGCAGCCACCTTAGCTTTTCCCTTAGCCTCGGTCACGATTTCCTTGTCGGTCCTCGGTCGCGAGCTCTGGCTGGCAGCGTCCTCGGCGTAGACCTGTGCCGTGATACGAGCACACAGGCTCTCATATGTGGTCAGATTTTTGAAAAAAATGCGACATTTGAAATCCCCCTGGCGAAGGTTGCCCATGAGGATGTCGCGGACCGAGGCCTCGTCGATTTGCGCGATCTCAGCGACCGCGGTGGTGAACCTTGTGAAAAAGGTACCCAGCTTCTCGTTTTCCCCCTGCTCGATGCCACGGAGATCGCGCATGTTCTTCTTGCGCTTTCTCGAGCCGTTGAAGTGCCCGACGAAGGACTTGCACAGTTGGGAAAACGAGGCTATCGACTCGACCTTAAGGCTGGTGAACCACGTCATTGCCGCTTTGTCCAGAGTAGTCGGAAAGATCCGACAGAAAATGGCGTCATTGTAAGAGTTGACATTCATTTGGACGGCGTAGTGTTTTATGTGGTCCTCGGGGTCGGCCGTGCCGTCGTAAAGTCCCATTTGTGGCCAATGGAAACCTTTGGGCATGTGTGCCTCTTGGATCTCGGGTATGAAGGGATTCCTGTATCCACTCTCGACGGATGGGCGAGCAGATTTCGACTTTGACCTCGCCAGAGGGTGTGGCGCGCTTGCCGCCGTTTCAGACAGCTCCATGTCACGCCTCTTTGCACGTCGCGAACGGGATCGCGAGATCTGCATCGGATCTCGGGAGGGTCTCTCCGTGGTAGATCCGTTCGTGGGCGCCTCCTGCCCCGGCATATAGCCAAGGACATATGCGGGCACGTACTCGGAGTGAGGTTGCCCCTGGGAGGGGATCGGGACGTATGGGGGAGCTTGGCCATGTTGGTACTGCCCGTACCCCGGATAGGGATACTGGTTGAAAGGAGCGCCACCCTGTTCATACCCCTGGAACGGGTATGGGTTTTGTGGGATGTTGTATGTCCAGCTTGGCGGGACCACAAAAGGGTATCCTGACGGACCTGCCGTCGTCCATGGAGGGGTCTCAGCCATATTGTCGGGATGTTGGGGGAAGAAATTGTTTGGACAAGCCATTCTGAGGGGTTGTAGGAATCAAGGTTTGCACTAAAATGGGAAGCTGCTTAGGATGAAGAGGTTCCCACAGACGGTGCCAGTGATGAAACCCGAAATAACGGATACGCTACGAGACAAGAAACAAAATTATTATATTTTGAGTGCAAACACTTGCTCCTTTATTTATGATTTTTCCGTGGTTGTGAGGTTACAAACCTACGAGGTTGATGTACAACTCCGAGAATCACACCTAGACCTCCTACAAGGTTCCGAGATCGCACCTAATGTTGCGAGGTCGATTCTAGGGCGAGGTAGATTTGAGGATATAATGTAGGGAGTTTTGTGGGTTTCTGTAGTGAGTTCTTTGGCGTGAGCGAGGTCCTTGCGCGACTTTGGGGTCTTTTTGTGAGTTTCTCCTATCTGTAGCGAGGTTTTTTGACGATGTTCCTATCACGTCGATCTTTAACAAGCAAGAGGGTTCTTGAGTTCAAGTGGTTTTTCGACCCCTTCTTCCTACGAGGTTCTTCTCTATTTATAGAGAATTGGGGGGCCGAGTTTAGGCCAATGTTCGATGTGGGATGCTCGAAATAAGGGCTTTTGATTGGTCCATGAGTGAGGTCATTTGTGATTGGTTTGGGAGTGAGGTTGCTGGTGATTGGTTCGAGCGGGCGGGCGCATTAGTAGAGTCGGTGACGAGGTCGAGACCTCGTTCCGGGATGTTTGAGAGACCTCGCATCCGTCGGGAGTTTTGTTTTTAAATAACCGAGTATGGACGTGGGTCCCTAATTTGCCTATGGGGGTCCTCCTGGGCCCACTTTTTGCTTTTACTGTTTTGGACATCATCGCTTGTATTATAAAAATTTTAACGGAATTTTTTATTATATAAAAAATTTCTACATGATGACATTATTGAAAAAATTCTATATGATAAATCTTGTTGAAATTTCTACACATTTGAGAAAATAAAGATTAATAAAATTTCGTGATACAATGATAAATCTATATACTATGTTATGATATTTTACATGAAACATGTTATTGAATCTTTTAAAATTTTGTCGTCATCATTTGTACTGTTTAAATAATTTATATTAGAAAATTATCTTATTATTTCTAACATTTGGGATATTTATTTAGTGAATGAGAAAAAAAGTAATCTTGAAACTCTAGGGATGTACACATATATTTAAAATAGAAACAATCATTTTTACATAAAAATTCAAAAATTATTTTTATGTAATTATTTAATATAAATTGATCCTTTGATCTTGAAATACAGTTATTTAATATATTGATCTTACAAAGTTATATGCATGTTAGATATTGTTTTATGAAATTAATTCATATAAATTGATCTTAAAAATATAATTATTTAAAAATTACCTTAGAAAATTGATCTAAATAAACATTTAAAAATACAAATTGAACTACTCGTTAAGGAAATATATATAATTATTGAATAAGAAGAAAAAGTAACCATGAAATTTTAGGGATATATATGCATAGAAGAGAAATAATAAATTTATTCCTTTTATATAATTATTCAATCTCAATTTATTTTAAAATACAATTATTTAATATTGATTTATCTTAAAAAGTTACATAGATGTAAGCTAATTAAGAAAGATATAGTAATGATTTTATATGCAATGATTTTTATAGGTACTCCGATTTGAAAAAGTAAGTATAATATGACAAATCTATAACTATATATTAAAGCTGTGCCTTTTCGAGCCACCAGAACGATTCTGGCCCCACCTCATATTTATAAAATTAATTTTTATTTCCAATATTTTAACTTTTTCCTTTTAAAATTTTCTTTAACTATTTAAATCTATCTTTAACATCAAACAAATATCTATTTAGTATAATAATATATTTTGAAAACTTCCTTATACAATTATTTAAAATTAAAGATAATAAATTTAAGATATCTTTAAATAAGTATAAATATCTTTTATCTTTTAACATGATGTCTTTTCATAAATTTATTTATAGATATATTTTTCTTTTGTAATAAAAAATTAATGATAAATACTTATAATGTTTAAAAATAATTAAAATAGGTAATATCTATAACTATATATTAAAGATGTACCTTTTCGAGCCACTTGAATGATTTTACCCCCACCTCATATTTAAAAAATTAATTTTTATTTTTAATATTATAACTTCTTTCTAGTAAATTCTTTTTAACTATTTAAATTTATCTCAAAAATCAAACAAATATCTATTTAGTATACTAATATTCTTTTAAAGCTTCCTTATACAAGTATTTAAAATTAAAGATAAAATATTCAAAATACCTTAAAATAAATATAAATACTTTAGCATATATCTTTGATAAATTTAAATAATAGTGATTTTCTTTTATAAAAAACTAATGATAAATATTTATAATTTTTAAAATTCTCAAAAATAGATAATAAAGTATTTATTAGATATATTGAAATATTTGATAAAAACTAAATTTACGTACATGAAAAGTAATAAAATATGAAGAATACAATATTTGATTAAAAAATTATATACATTCTATGAGCAATAAATTACTTATATTGAAGTTTATATTATATTTTTATTTGTTTATTAATATCTTATTTATAATGTCTTTAAAATATCGAATCGTAGTCGTACATGGTACGACGGGTAAAACTAGTCACCAATAAGTAAAGTGACCTAACTAAATAGTATTTGAAAATTATAATGTGGTAGAATTAAGTAATATTTGAAGATTTAGATGGGTAAATTAGTAAATGTAAAAATTAATTTGCTTAGGTGGCATAGTTAAATAATTAACACGTAGGATTGAATGAAAGATTCGACTTTAGTACTAATACTAGTTGAACCTTGCACGACTATTCCTTTAGATACATTATAAAAAGATATTAATAAATAAAATATAATATAAAACTTAATGTAAGTAATTTATTACCTATAATATGTATAAGAATTATTTTGTTTTTGAAATCAAATTAAACAAATTAAATCTATATTATTAAGTTTAAAATTGAAGATAAACATAGATTATTAAGATAAAATAATCTACATTGCTCTTTTTCCTTGATAATATTTCATAACCAGGTTTAACTTGTTATACTCGTTGTGTCGTGCATGATTATATGGATTTAATACTTAATTTATTTGATGAATACTATTTTAATTTAATATAAAAAAATAAAAATAACGTATTTATTATAAAAATCATTAAGTTGAGCCAATATAATGTGAGGTACAACTAAAGTTGTTAAAGTGAGTCCAATATATATTTGATAGATTAATGATACTTTATTTATGAAAAAATATAAATAAAATTATTTTAATTAGAATCATTAAAATTTATAAATGTTTTACAAAAATAATTAAATAGCTAAAAATAATGTAAATTCTATAAAACAATTTAATCAAATTCAATTCTTTAATTTTTAATAAAACTTTAAAAACATAATTAATAAGAAAAGATAAAAAATATGAATGAATATAGAATTTTTTTAAAGATAAAAAACTTTTATATTAACATAAATAATCTAAAAAGGAAATTAAGGAGAAGATAATATAATTTTTTTATATAAAAATTTAATTTAGGCAAGTAGTTATATAAATATTAAATTTTTTTTATCTAAATTTTATTTAAGATATTTTTTTAATCTTTTACATAAATCTCTTACATAAATAGATAAAATGATAAAGATAAAATAAACTTTTTAATTTTTAATTAAAATTCGAATTAATTTTTTCAAAATATAAAATATAGTGTGTAATGTTAAGTTTTGATAGAAAAATTTAATAGTAAAAATATCTTCCTACCTTATTATGATAGCAATCTATCATTCTATATTAAAAAATCTTATGTTTTATTTTTCCTTTCTTTTAAATTTTTATTAAATATATTAGAATTTTGGTTTTTATAAAAGTTAGATAGATTTTTAGAAAATTTAAAAGAAAAAACTATAAATAATAAGAATACAAAATTAGTTTTTAAATATAAGGTGCGGTCAAAATTGTTCTGGTGGCTCGAAAAGGTTTGGATTTAATATATAGTTATAGATATATAGATGGATATTTCAAAGATATTATCATTTATATCAATATTTTTATTTCAAAGATATATATGTGACCACATGTACATATTTTTCTTATATTTTTGTAATTTATCTTTTACAAATATGATAAATATAATGTCCATTTTTATCTATATTGGTAAAATATATTAATATTATTTTATCTTTATGTTTATTTGGAGATAAATTTTTTGCTTAATTAACTATAAAGAAATATTATTTTAATAAAGGCGTAATGTGGCGCAATGTGGTGACAGAAATTGCTTCGGCTTTAGTTTTTAGCAATAAATTTAATTTAGGAAAGTAATTATATACATATTTAAAAATTTAATTTTTGTATCTAAATTTGATTTAACATAATTTTTTTAATCGTTTACATAAATCTTTTACATAAATAGATAAAAGGATAAATATAAATTATTTTTTTTTAATTTTTAACTAAAATTCGAATTAAAATTTTCCAAATATTAAATATAGTGGAATGTTGGTTTTATATAGAAAAAATTAATAGTAAAAATATTTTCCTACCTTATAACAATCTATCATTATATATTAAAAAATCTTATGTTTTATTTTTCCTTTGTTTTAATTTTTTATTAAATATATTAGAACTTTGGTTTATAGATTTTTAGAAAATTTAAAAGAAAAAATTATAAATAATAAGAATACAAAATTACTTTTTAAATATAAGGTGAGACCAGAATTGTTTTGGTGGCTCAGAAAGGTTCGGGTTTAATATATAGTTATAGATATATAGATGGATATTTCAAAGATATTATCATATATATGGATATTTTTATTTCAAAGATATATATGTGACCACATGTACATGTTTTTCTTATATTTTTAATTTATCTTTTACAAATATGATAAATATAATGCCCTTTTTTATATATATTGGTAAAATATACTAATATTATTTTATTTTTATGCTTATTTGGAGATAAATTTTTACAAATATTGTTCTATCTTTATTTTTACATGGAGATAACTTTTTTGCTTAATTAACTATAAAATACTATTATTTTAATAAATGGGTGATGTTGCGCAACGTGGTGGCAGAAATTGCTCCGGCTTTAGTTATTAGTAATAGATAGATAGATAGATAGACTTTATTTTTTTTTATCTATCGGGCCGATTACAAGCTTGTCCATTTTTTTATTTGTCCAGGGGCCTGTCTGTAAACAGGCCCAAGTTCATTCAACTTATTTGTTTATTTGTTTTAGGAAAGTTCATTCACATTCATCTGAGGATTCATCAGGACGGAACAACGACGGACTCGGGAGAAAGAATCCGATTCCGAATTCCTCACTGCCGGCATATTTTCTCTGCCTCGTTAAAGTCTGCAAATTCGTCTCCAAAATTGATCGGTTTGAACATGTCTTTCTCAATTGAATTTTGTTTTTAATGTTTTTAGGTCAACTGGGGCTCAATTGAGAAATAAGATCCAAATTTTCATTGTTTTTGTGACGCTGGCTGAGAACTCCCGGCCGCTGGTGGGGGCGGCCGCCCCCCCGCGTCCCCACCTGCCTCCGCCACTGGTTATTTTGCTCTACATGCGTTTTTATATTAGTGATTTACTGATTTTTTTTCCCGTAACATAGGCACTTCCCATTGATGATTTAGAGCTGACACAATGCCAGCTGATACTCGCTCCAATCGCAAGGCTAAGCATGATGATGCAGGCAGACCGAAGCTAAAGTGTCAAAGTGAGGAAGGATCAGAAAATGCAACAGGCTCAAAAAGCTTCATAAGAGAAACTTCATCGAAAAAGCAAGATAGTTCAAGCCCTTCAAGTACACGGAAGTCTGTGAGGCTGAATAGTCGAAACTATCAGTCTCCTAATCCAAGTCCTTTGAGAAGATCTGAGAGGGCTAAAAGTACACCTAGTTTAGGCAAGTCAGAAAAAAGCTCGAGTTTGACTGAAGCAACACATAAGAGTCATAACAGGAAATTGTCTGTTAATGAACTGGCTATAGCAGCAAACAAAGTTGACGAGTGGGGAAAGCTAGAGTCCAATACCAGTAGTCAAAGAAAGAAGACATTGCCTGCTCATCGTTATCGTGACCTCTTTAGAGCACTCACAACGAAGGTCAAAGCATCAGGTTAGTTGCACTTAGTTTTAGAAAACTTTTTTTTTTATAATAGTATAGTACTTGACACAGGTGGCCTGGTGGGTACTAGTACTCAGGCTGTTAGAATTTAGAATATTGCAGAAAATGAAAGGTGTTTTATCTTCTTTCTTTGTTTGTCTGTAAAATCTTAATTGTATCACTGCTACACTATTGGTATATTTGTTTGTCTGAGGAGTGAATCTGTTGCAAGTGGCATTTCATCATGCCATTTTGTTACTTGTAGATGGTTTTTTCCATCCAATAGTTTTAATTTTGTTAGATGAGCTTCAATTATGGCTTGCTGCTTTTTTATAATTGTAAAACAGGCCTGATCTCTTTGAGTACTATGTCCATTATTGGAAAAGAAGTTGCCTTTTACAAAATGATGTCAACTTGGTGTTTAAGTATTTGAAAAGATGATTAATATTTCATTTTTCATAAAAGATGTAACAAGAGAAATATATATTAATTCTACTACAAGCATACAGTTGCCATCTTAATCAGGATTCTGCAGATTTCTTGCTCATTATCTCACTCTTGCTGCCAATTCTCAATGGCAAAAATTCGGGTCAGATTTTTTGCTTGTCATCAAAGGCCAAAATATCTGCTCAAAGATCTGAATTGTCTGCTTCAGTAACCTTTGTAAGGTTACTGGTGAATTGGAATTTTCCTTGATTGTATTTATCATTTGATGTGTAAGGCTGCAATTTTTTTTTATTATGACATTTAAGTTTGTGTTATTTTGTGTAATATTGTATTGCTTCTGTGCTGAAACTCACAGATTCTGCAAATGATAGAGCTGGACCATGTACCAGCAGCAACAGTGGAGGTAATGGTAAAAAAATTCTTGCAGAGGAAGACAACTTGAATCAAGAAGGTAAACACGGGGAAGATTACGCTGAAAGTACTAGTAAGTGTGATCAAGGGGGTTTGGATTCCTCTGTGAAAGAGGTGGCAAGTGAAGCACCAAAAGGACAGAATAAAGTGGAGCCATATCTTGAACAGAAGTCATTGAATGCTTCTGTTGAGGTATCTCTGACATGTTCCAAAAGGCAAAGGTATAGTATTGTTTTGGGGCTGAGCTTTAAATATACCTTTAGCCCCCGTTTGGTATAACAATGAGGAAAGGAAAGAGACAACAACAACGACAACATTTACCCAGTGGAGCTTCCCATACGGGAAATCTGGGGGAGGAAAGGAAAGAGAAAGAGAAATGAAACAAATTTATATGTAAAATGGTAGCGATTCTCTCTTTTTTGCAAGAAAAATGAGGGGGTAATGGTTAGAGGATAATAGGTGATATGGTTATCTCGTGTTAGAGGGGTGAGGAGAATTATCTCAAGTTTTACATATAAAATGGGGAAGGAGGGGTAATGGTTACCATTTTGATCAATGAACCATAAACTAAAAATGGACTAGATTTGTGCTCTTAACCATTTCCTTTCCTCAACAAATACCAAACGAGCCCTTAGGTAACTGACCTTTTATGACAACAGAATTTGATGTGAGCTTTAATTTTAGCTTTGTCTTCCTTCTAATGAACTCTCAGTGCACTCTCTTTCTAACAAAAGTAGTCTCTTATGCCTTTAGGTACTGTAGTTCTCGGCATGGAATCATTAAACTTTCCATTTGATTCATTACTTATTAAGTTTTTTGATCTATGAATGTCAAAAATCTTGTAAAAGGTATGCTTAGCCAAGCTTAGGCTATCCTCAAATTATGACGAGTTGTCCTCTCATATTAGTGTTTTAGAAATCCGCTTTTGAAGTCTTCGTAAATATGTGCAATGTGTTTCTTGTTTCCTTCAAATGGTAGAATCTTTAATTCTTTATCCCTGGCTTTTTGATCTTACCATATACTTTGATTACACAATAACACATAAAAGGTATTGTTGATCTTTGTTTTTTGTTCCTGGGTTTATGATCAAAGAAAAAGCTTCATTTTCCAGAACAGAAGTAGATGTGGATATTATGAAAGTTAGCAATGGAGTGTGCACAGTGAAAATTCAGTTATCCTTTCTGTTAGTTGAAAAAGTAATGGGTAATCATAAGTTAACTTGTCTATGCTTTTAGTATGCTTTTCAAAACTGAAATCTAATAAATTATTGTATGGACTCTTCTCCAACATCTTTGCATTTTATCTCATTATATGATCACATTATGATAAATAACACTTCGACCCTTGGGGGCATTGTAAACTATTCATGTTAACATATTTCGCCCTTGGTTATCATAGGCATAACTGAGATTTATAGCTAATATATGTATGGTTTTGGCATCTTAGAATTGACTTAAGAATTTGTTTTGAAAATTTCAACGAATTCTCACTCCATGAAATTGTATTAGCACAAGGGGTCACATTTCAACTTGTGCTTTTGGTTGTTGACTTGTAGGCAGTACTGAGATTCATAGGATGAATATTTAATTCAATCAAGAAACTTTTATGAAATATTTAATGAATTCAAACTGCATGAAATGTTATTAGCAAAAGGGTCACATGTTAATTTTCCCTTGCTTGCAGGGTAGATGGTCATTTACCAGGGAAGTTTTGCAGTGGCAATGCTTACTTGTTGCAAGATACATGTGAAAAATCGAATCAAGAGGTTAGCTTCTATCTACTAAATTTTATTTATTATAGAGTTCTATAATCCACACTTTTGTGAGAATAAATTATTTCACTTTGACAGCATGGAGATAAGATTTTTGGTGTTGGTTGAATTGGTGTTATATGTGATGGAGAGAGCTCCAAACTCTATGCAAGTTTGTTTAAATATCTGCAAATTTGTGCTGTTCTGATATCTTTGTATAATTGTGGATGACACGCGACATGCTGTCATTGTATGGGTGGAAGAGATGCTAGAATAGTTCTTTTCTTATTTTCTTACATTATCATGGAGTTGGATGCCGAGTTTGGGTGCTATGAAACATGAAGTATGACTTGGGCTTTTAAATTAGTGGATCTATCTTGCACTTGTTGCCACAAATTGAGGATGCATTTTTTTTTTTGTAAATACCTTAAGTTGGAATTCTTTGTTGTATGATTTTTTTTTGGATAAAGCACTCTACTTAGTGTATATGTTTAAAGTTTCATGGTATACTTTGTCTTTTGTCTAATATAATCTCCATGTATGAAACAGTGTGCATATGAGGGACTAAAACCTCATTGATGTTTCTTTCATTTTGGGTCAGATTAAGCTGCTAAATGTGGTACATGTAGAATATGAATTGTGCATGGTTGAATCTGGTAGATCTTACTGGATTGGTGTATCATACATGATTTCTCTAGCTTGCTTTTACAATCATTTGAAAGATATTGGTTGAAACAGTGATGTTAATAATTAATCCGTAGTAGTATTTATTTTGCTGCTCTACAACTTGTAAGTGTACTGTTCATCGCTATAATGAGTAAGAGCAATTATTTCAATTAACAAAGCCTTCTGATATAATTTTTTACATATTCTTGCTCAGGGGGACTTGCATCACATGTTTCTTATCTCTGATAAAATAAAATCATAGAAGTAACGGTATTGATTAAAATATCAACCAATCAACCTAAATTATTGCATCCCTATAAGTATCTCATCAATGTTAAATTGTTGGCACTGCAACTGCTTCTTTTTACCGCTCAATTGTTAAACTCTGTACCTAAACACCTCATATAGGTAGAAAAAGTATATGGCCTCCAAGAGTATTTGTTTCCTTAATGTCTCTTGCCCACAATGATAGCTCATTGGATTGCTTCATTCGCCTGTTAACCTTTAGAAAAGGCTATGTCATTTCCTTGATGCTGAAAATCTCCCAATGTTTGATCTCTTTCTGTATTTTTGAAGGATTTTGCTTTGCAATTGAAGAAAATGGCTGACAACAAATTGCTTAAAAAATCCCATAAAATTTATGCACAAGTGAAATGATATAAACTATAATTGGATGTTTGTAGATCAGTTTTAGGACGAGAGAAAGATTGCTAAATCATCTTCTTCAATTTGCATTAAATTGTGTCATGATAAGCCAATTAAAACAAGGAGATTGCAAATGAAGAAATTTAGAGGTGGAAGGATTAGGTACTGGAACTCAAGTGATTGGTCTCAATAGATACAAATAGGTGCAAATTCTGAAATCACCACAGCCCACTTTGTTCTCTCGCTCCTTGCTCGCGGAGCGGCATGCCGAAAAAAAAAAGATATAGGAAGACCAAACCAAACAGACTGAACTACATTCTGTAGAAAAAGGGTAAATCACATTAGAAGCCAGTCTGAATAATCTAGTGAAGTAGTGATAAAAACAACTTTTTTAGTAAGGAGCAATAGAAAAATCTAGATCTGTGGATGTATATGTAACCACTTAACAAAAATTAGAAAGGGCCAAGAGGCCCAAGACAATGGATAGGGATTGAGGAATTGATAGTTCGGCCACATATTACTTGATTAGATAAAAGAATGGGTAGTCTTTGAATTGTTTTTTAGGAAAAAATTGTTTAATTGTTGGCCTTCTACAAATCTATGAAGTTTTGAAGTTTTTAACTAAAACAGAAAAAACGAATCTTTTTATTGGTTAGTTTTAATTTTTGTCTTCACCTAAACTGGCTTTGCCTCAAATTCATTAGGTTCATGGCCATGGTGAGACTCTTGCGGACATGGATGTTAGTCAAAGTGGTGATCTCAGTATAGAAGAGGACTTGCAAGTGGACGCTCAAACAGATTGTGAGGACAATAAGTGCATCATATGCAAGCTTACAGGGAGGCTCTTGTGGGTAACCCCTTTTCATGTATTGTGTTATTTATTTAATTTAAGGTCCTGGCTTTTTTCTCCAGTATTAACTTAATGATAACTGTGTTGAAAGGATATGAAAGCAGATGTTTGGACTTATGATTGAAATCCTTCAGCTCTTATGGTTCCTTCAGATTAGATTTAGGGAGTTGGTGCAAGTCTAGATTATAAGAGAACTATGGTATTATGTGACATGTAATGTCTTTAGGTGCATTTGGTACGTATTAAATGACAATATCAATCTAAAGTCTACGATCTTAGGACAAAATGTTTTGTACCCTCATATATATACCTAAGCTAGTTTCTTCTCCAAATAGATTACTGCACTGGTAGTAAGGACCTAAATAGTTTGTCCAGCCCTTTTGGCTATGGGGTCTCTCATTGATAATCATCTCCCCTTGGATGTGGACAACTTTCTTCGGCTGATTTATGTTGATAGTGTGGGATGTTAATAAATTTAACATTTTCATGTCTGGTAAATATATGTATTTTTGCTGATATTTAATTTGTAAACTCTGCATGCTCCTGAATTTATGTTATCTTGTCATTCTTGTGATTTTGCATATTATGCTTTATAAGAAGTTTGAACCTTCTCAGTACTGTTTTGCGTCTATTTTTCGGGTGATCTAGGGATTTTGGATTTGACAATCTTTGCTTTGCATGTATTGACTTAGGTGCTGTGGGGGCAAAGGCTGCAGAAGAAGGTGTCATCCTGCTTGTTTAAATTCTCTATGGGAGGATGTTTATCCTGGAGTTTGGCTTTGCCCCTGGTGCACTAAGAATAAGATTGAATCTGGTGTTCATTCAATATCAGAGGGCATAGAATCCATTTGGGATGTCAGGGTAGAGAATGCTCAAAAATGTGAAGGTGTGTCGTGTGTGTACAAGTATTCTGAATGGTTCTATTTCTGCATAGAACTTTGTGAGATTGTTTTTCTGTAAAAGAAATGTTGAGTTGTGTGGTGATGTCACATCTCCGGATGGAAAGAACATCTTTCCATTATTTTAAAAGGAATATGTTAACCAATGGATCTATTTTGTGTAAGCTGCTTAATTTTGGTATTATCATTTCAGGGGTGAAGAGGCAGAAAGAGTACTTTGTAAAATACAAAGGTCTTGCTCATGCTCATAATTGCTGGCTACCTGAACAACAATTACTTCTAGAAGCTCCAGAGCTTGTTGCAGAGTTTGCTCGAAGGAAAACTGTGAGATGTTTTATCCATTTAATATGATCTTTGGGAGATACCTATAATTTGCCGTTTCTGACCATTATATATTGAAGTAATGGACCCATTGGCTCTTTACACGACATACGAGTCATCATCGAATTATCTATTGATTCTCAGGCCATTCCATGGAGGCAAGAATGGACTGAGCCACATCGTTTGCTGCAGAAAAGATCCTTGATGCTTCCAACATCTGATGGGTGTGTTGCTCAGGAGGCAAGCACTATTAGCTTTCAGCATGAGTGGCTCGTGAAATGGCGTGGCCTTGACTACAGTGAGATTACCTGGGAGTTGGAAAACTCTGTATTCTTTTGGGACACCTAAAGCTCTTGATCTGATGAATGAGTACTTGAGACGCCATGAGAAAGCAAGGAGTGCACCCCGTTTACAAGAAGTAGATGAGGTGCTGTACTTTAATGGCTGAACTCTTTGCTGATACCTTCTATGCATTCAAAATTTGTGGGGGAAAAATATTTTTATCATGGTGGGTTATGAAATATTATTAGTATTGTTTTTTGTCATGATTCACTTTGCTTTAGTGTCCTAGAAGCATATTCTTTGAGTTAGATGCATGTGAGAAACTATTCCTTGACATGTTTCTAAAGATTATATCAAATCCAATATCTTAAAAATGTCGTGTATATATTATTGTTACTTGTGAGGGACGAGAGCTATGATACGGTAGTGTCCATCTCTGACACCAAAAAAGATGTCAGATATGAGATACGAGCTCAAAGAATGAGAAAGTGGAAAATGAGAAAGTGGAAGAAAAATTTTGTACATCTTGAGGTACAGAAGGAAGCATCTACAAGCGGAGATATTGTATTGGCCTGTTAGCATGACCACTCACATTCTACACTATGTTGCATACAATGAAGGTTTTGTAGTAGAAAGGACAAGATGGATATAAGCATGTATAAAGTGAGATGATTGGAGTATAAGAGTACAGCTTGCTGCTTCACTTATTATGAACAGCGTCTTTCGTTGGGCATATTATAGGCACATCTGCATCACGCCTCTTCCATAAGATGGATCAGCTCATTGATTTCATGAAAACATGGTGTTAGCTAGCTTACATCTATTTCATTACATTAGGCTGAAAAACTGCTTGATATCTCCCGAATATTTTTTCTCAACAACAAACAACATCAACATCATCTAACCAGTTGGATCCCGGTATGAGCGGGATCTGGGGGGGTCAAGATGAACGTACTCTTGCCCCGAGTGTAAATCGGGAGGGTATGCCCCCCAGAGCACAATAAAAAACCAAGGGAAAAGGAAAAAAGACCAACAACTAGAAAAAGGGGAAGAAACAAAACAAAAAGTGGCCTTTGGGCCTTTTCTTCTCCAGAATATTTTTTCTCATGGAATGGTTTTTCGAAAGGAAGACTGAACATTGATATTGCATGTTGTAGATTGGCATTAAGTCCTATCAGTAGGTTGTAGACCGACTTTGTGTACTTGTGCTGTAGTAGATTGGCTTATATGGTATTTAAAGTCTCTTAATTTGGTACATAAAGTTCTACTACTTTAAGTGATTTCTTTTTTGTCATAATAGGCATAAGTTTTGTGGAATTGGTTGCACTGCCATTAGCACTATCAATTTCTCTGATCCTTGTTGTGTATGCATTGATATTCGGTGCTGATGAATGTACATATATCTCCTTGTGCTGTGCCGGAAAATCTGTTTTATTTTTCCCATATTGTAATGTACATGCTACATAATTTGGCTCTTTTTAAAGCTACTTTTTCTCACTTTTCATTTTATGGCTTATTATTTATATTTGCCTATTGTTTTAATATTTACTACAGTACAGCTATCCTACCATTCTTATATCTCAGCTAGTGATCTACTACTTCTTGCAGTTACAAGAGAGGGAAAAGGATGTCTCTGTCAAACTTTCAACACTTACATCTGTGTGTGATACTAATTGTACAAACTTTATCAACAATCTTTATGATCATTGGTCCAAGGGCCAGAACGTTCTTATAATTGATGAACAGGTATACTCAAGTTAAATTTGCTGGTAATGCTATTAATTTGCAACATTTCGAATTTGGTTTTATTCGCTTATTTATTTGTCATCCTTTTTTTATGGCGAAAGTGGATGTTGTTGCTTTGGAATGAAGTCACTAGAATGTGATGAACAAATTGACTTCTGTCCAGTTATGTAGCCAAAAGCAGGAGAGTATGAACTTTGGGGTGGTGACAGAAAATAGCCTGAACTTTCAAAGTTTGGGCAAAGTAGCCCCAACTGTTGGGTGGGCTGCAAATGCTAGCCCAACCATCCCTGACAACAAGATTTGTGTGAGGCTTGAATCCATATCTTTGTGACGTGTGCTACCAAAAGGAGCTAATGATATTTTATTAACTATTGACATTGATAATTTTATGATTCAAAATCTGTAGAGGTGGTGGAAATTATTTTGTTTTTCTTTTCTTATGTTATTGTACAGCTTTTGGCAATATAG